>SEYY01012340.1:0-16645 GCA_009176605.1 Armadillidium nasatum | reverse complement strand
TAGAGGAATTGAGTTTTTGAGGCATTGAAAACGACCATGTTTTCTTTTCCCCAATTGGAAATGAAAAAAGATCAGAGGTTAGTTGCCCCAAGGCCACCTCCTTGCCTCTATTAACTGTTGCTGGGAGGGGCTCTTTCAAAATGAAAGAGTAAAGGGGTGGAGTCATCAGCATAGGAGTGGATAGGAGATGAAGTAATAGAGAGAAGGTCTTTAATGAAAAGCAGAAAAAGTGTTGGGGATAGGACAGATCCTTGAGGAACACCACTATTAATAGATTTATAGGATGAACGGTGGCCGTCTACAACAGCTGCTATAGAACGACCGGAAAGAAATCAGAGAGAAGGTCACAGAGAGAAGGATAGATTCCGAAAGAGGGAAGTTTGGAAATCAAAGCTTTGTGCCAGACTCTATCGAAAGCTTTCGATATGTCCAGCGCTACAGCAAAAGATTCACCGAAATGCCGAAGAGCGGAGGGCCAAGAGTCAGAGAGAAGGGAAAAGATCACCAGTAGAGCGTTTCTTTCGAAAGCCATACTGGCGATCTGAGATAAGATTAGAAGAATTGAGATGTTTCCAAATCTTCCTGTTAAGGATAGATTCGAAAACTTTAGAAAGAACGGAGGTTAAAGAAATAGGACGATAGTTAGAGGGCTGAGAGGGGTCCCCCTTCTTCGGCACAGCTGAATGAGCGCACGTTTCCAGCAAGAAGGGAAGGTTGAAGTAGAAAGACATAGACGAAATAGTTTACCAAGGCAGGGTGCAAGCTCGGAAGCACAAGTTTTGAGAACCACAGGAGGGATACCATCAGGACCGTACGCCTTCTTAGTGTTAAGCTCAGAGAGAGCAGAAGTGACGTCTTTAGAAGAAATTACAATTTTAGGCATAAATGAGTTAGAGGGGGTTGAAGGAGTAGGAACAGCTCCGGAATCGTCTAAGGTTGAATTTAAGGCAAAAGTTTGAGCAAAGAGTTCAGCTTTAGAGGAAGGCAAAACGGCAGTTGTACCGTCAGAAGATACTAGGAGGGAAAGAGGAAGAAAAAAAGTTAGAGTTGACATTTTTTGCAAAATGCCAGAAAGGGCGAGAGGAAGAGGAGCCAGAAAGATTATTGCATTTGCGACGGAGAAAAGAGTTTTTAGTATCTCGAAGAATAGATTTTGAACGATTCCGGGATGAAATATAAGTTGCATGAGATTCTGGAGTTTGAAGACGACGGTAGTCCCTGAAGGCAGCATCCCTGCGGCGGATAGCACGAGAACAAGCAGAGTTAAACCAAGGTTTATTAGGTTTAGTGGAAGGGAAAGAATATGGAATGTACGCCTCCATGCCAGAGAGAATCACCTCAGTTATGCATTCAGCGCACTCCGAGGGACCCCTCCCACGGAAACAGTAATCATTCCATGGAAAATCAGAAAAGTACGACCGCAAGTCAGACCAGTTAGTGGCACCGAAATGCCAGAAACGTCTCCTCGCCGATGGCTTGGGCCGTTCTTGCGGAAGACTTGAAGAGACCGGGATACGGAGATAAGAAGATGATCGGATGAACCCAGAGGAGGAAAGAGTTTAACAGTATAAGGAGAAGGATTAGAAGTTAAAAAAAGGTCTAGAATGTTGGGTTCATCACCAAGACGGTCAGGGATACGGGTAGGGAGATGCACCAACTGCTCAAGGTTGTTGTGGATAGAAAATTGGAAGGCGAATTCACCAGCTGGATCTTGAGAACTAGATGAAAGCCATTGGCGGTGGTGAACATTGAAATCACCTAAAATGATGATTTCAGAGAAAGGAGAAGAAGAAAGAATGTGTTCTATTTTGGAGTTAAGATAGTCGAAGAATTTTGGATAGTCTGTAGAGTTAGGGGATAAGTAGACAGAACAAATGAATTTAGTCGTAGAATTGCAAGAAAGTTTGAGCCATAAAGTTGAGAATTCAGTAGACTCCAAATTAGAGACACGAGAACAGACAACATCGTTGCGCACATATGCGCAACATCCGCCTTTGGCTGAAAATTGAGGATAGAGACAGTAGGAGGAAACAGAGTAGGGTTTGCTGTCAGAGCACTCAGACACCTGAGTTTCAGTTAAGAACAAGAGATGAGGTCTAGAAGAAGAGAGGTGGTGTTCGACAAAGTGGAGATTATAAAAAAGACCGCGAATGTTGCAGAAATTAATGAAAAACGAAGACCGTGCACCAGGGCAAGCCGGCATAGAGGTCTTGGTGGCGCCAACCCCATCATCGGAGGCCACCAACTCCCAAGTGGTGATGGGGAAGGAGTAGATGAGGGGCTATGTTTGGAATCCGCCCCTCTAGGATTCTCCGAGGCAGATTTAAGTTTTGCCATTTTTGATTAATTTAATAGGTAATGTAAGTGTAAGCGTTTGTAAATATTGTAGGACACATGTGAAGAAGGAGGAAGGTTGGAGCATAGGCACTCCAATGTGAGTCAAGGTACACTAGAGACCCTTTGAGAAGATGAAACGCGAAAAGGAACGAACCAAAGGGCAACGGAGTGAAAACGGAATGGTCTAGCCAAATCCTATCCCTCCGTGGGTTATATATTATATATATATATATATATATATATATATATATATATATATATATATATATATATATATATATATATATATATATATATATATATATATTATATATAATAGTTGGCATAAGCGCAAATGAAAGCGCAAAACGCACAATTTGCACTTATGTCCACCTCTGATATATATATATATATATATATATATATATATATATATATATATATATATATTTATATATATATATATATATATATATATATATATATATATATTTTATTTCTCCTCTGGTGGGCAAAGGCCAGAGGCCTACCAATGTTCCACCAGAGTTGGGAGGAAAGTCGGGAACATGGTCAAATTAAAGGCCGACATGACCTGATACACGGCGTTTGAAGGTGCCTGTCATAGGAAGTTGGGAAAATAGATGAAGGAAGTGTGTTCCAGACTTTACCAGTAGAGTACATGTAAGATTGAGCATAGCGGTTAAGTCTGGGGTCAGAGAGTTGGACAGAGGAAGGATGAGACTGTGTAGAAAGACGAGTCGCACGAACCCTTCTTAATGGAGGAGGTATGAGACGAGAGAGTTCAGAAGAGCAGTGTCCGATTGTAATAGCGATAGTATAGAGAGAGTGACGTAACATTTCGACGGGCAGAAAGAGATTGGAGTGAATTAGTGAGAGCAGGAGAATTGATTAGGCGAAAAGCTCTAGACTCCACCTTTTCCAGGAGAGCTGTGTGTGTGGAACCACCCCAGATGTGTGACGCATACTCCATACAGGGGCGAACAACACCCCTATACAGAGCAAGCAACTGGGGTGGTGTGAAGAAATATTGAAGGCGCCTCAGAACACCCAACCTCTTAGAAGCTTGTAATGTGATCTTTCCAAGAAAGATCACGAGAAAAAGAAACACCGAGAATATTAAGGAGAGATGAAGGTTTGAGTTGCGTGTTTTCGAAGAAGATATCGTAGTTGTGTGGAAGATTATGTCGAGTAGAGAGATGGAGGAATTGAGTTTTTGAGGCATTGAAAACGACCATGTTTTCTTTGCCCCAATTTGAAATGAGAGACAGATCAGAGGTTAGTTGCTCCAAGGCCACCCTCCTTGCTTCTATTAACTGTTGCTGGGAGGGGCGTCTTTCAAAATGAAAAGAGTAATGAAGGGTGGAGTCATCAGCATGGGAGTGGATAGGAGATGAAGTAATAGAGAGAAGGTCATTAATTAAAAGCAGAAAAAGTGTTGGGGATAGGACAGATCCTTGAGGAACACCACTATTAATAGATTTAGGATGAACGGTGGCCGTCTACAATAGCTGCTATAGAACGACCGGAAAGGAAATCAGAGAGAAGGATAGATTCCGAAAGTGGGAAGTTTGGAAATCAAAGCTTTGTGCCAGACTCTATCGAAAGCTTTCGATATGTCCAGCGCCACAGCAAAAGATTCAACGAAATGCCGAAGAGCGGAGGACCAAGAGTCAGAGAGAAGGAAAAGAAGATCACCAGTAGAGAGTTTCTTTCGAAAGCCATACTGGCGATCTGAGGTAAGATTAGAAAAATTGAGATGTTTCCAAATCTTCCTGTTAAGGATAGATTCGAAAACTTTAGAAAGAACGGAGGTTAAAGAAATAGGACGATAGTTAGAGGGCTGAGAGGGGTCCCCCTTCTTCGGCACAGGCTGAATGAGCGCACGTTTCCAGCAAGAAGGGAAGGTTGAAGTAGAAAGACAATAGACGAAATAGTTTACCAAGGCAGGGTGCAAGCTCGGAAGCACAAGTTTTGAGAACCACAGGAGGGAATACCATCAGGACCGTACGCCTTCTTAGTGTTAAGCTCAGAGAGAGCAGAAGTGACGTCTTTAGAAGAAATTACAATTTTAGGCCTAAATGAGTTGGAGGGGTTGAAGGAGTAGGAACAGCTCCGGAATCGTCTAAGGTTGAATTTAAGGCAAAAGTTTTGAGCAAAGAGTTCAGCTTTAGAGGAAGGCAAAACGGCAGTTGAACCGTCAGAAGATACTAGAGGAGGGAAAGAGGAAGAAGCAAAGTTAGAGTTGACATTTTTTGCAAAATGCCCGAAAGGGCGAGAGGAAGAGGAGCCAGAAAGATTATTCCATTTGCGACGGAAAAAAGATTTTTTAGTATCTCGAAGAATAGATTTTGCACGATTCCGGGATGAAATATAAGTTGCATGAGATTCTAGAGTTTGAAGACGACGGTAGTCCCTGAAGGCAGCATCCCTGCGGCGGATAGCACGAGAACAAGCAGAGTTAAACCAAGGTTTATTAGGTTTAGTGGAAGGGAAAGAATATGGAATGTACGCCTCCATGCCAGAGAGAATCACCTCAGTTATGCGCTCTGCACACTCCGAGGAACCACTCCCACGGAAACAGTAATCATTCCATGGAAAATCAGAAAAGTACGACCGCAAGTCAGGCCAGTTAGTGGAACCGAAATGCCAAAAACGTCTCCTCGCCGAGGGCGGGGGCCGTTTCTTGCGGAAGACTTGAAGAGACAGGACAAGATACGGAGATAAGAAGATGATCGGATGAACCCAGAGGAGGAAAGAGTTTAACAGTATAAGGAGAAGGATTAGAAGTTAGAAAAAGGTCTAGAATGTTGGGTTCATCACCAAGACGGTCAGGGATACGGGTAGGGAGTTGCACCAACTGCTCAAGGTTGTTCTGGATAGAAAATTGGAAGGCGAGTTCACCAGCTGGATCTTGAGAACTAGATGAAAGCCATTGGCGGTGATGAACATTGAAATTACCTAAAATGATGATTTCGGAGAAAGGAGAAGAAGAAAGAATGTTTTCTATTTTGGAGTTAAGATAGTCGAAGAATTTTGGATAGTCTGTAGAGTTAGGAGATAAGTAGACAGATCAAATAAATTTAGTTGTAGAGTTGCAAGAAAGTTTGAGCCATAAAGTTGAGAATTCAGAAGACTCCAAATTAGAGACACGAGAACAAACAACATCGTTGCGCACATATGCGCAACATCCGCCTTTGGCTGAAAATTGAGGATAGAGACAGTAGGAGGAAACAGAGTAGGGTTTGCTGTCAGAGCACTCAGACACCTGAGTTTCAGTTAAGAACAGGAGATGAGGTCTAGAAGAAGAGAGGGGGTGTTCGACAAAGTGGAGATTAGAAAAAAGACCGCGAATGTTGCAGAAATTAATGAAAAACGAAGACCGTGCACCAGGGCAAGCCGGCATAGAGGTCTTGGTGGCGCCAACCCTATCACTGGAGGCCACCAACTCCCAAGTGGTGATGGGGGAAGGAGTAGATGAGGGGCTATATTTGGAATCCGCCCCTCTTGGATTCTCCGAGGCAGATTTAAGTTTTGCCATTTTTGATTAATTTAATAGGTAATGTAAGTATAAGCGTTTGTAAATATTGTAGGACACATGTGAAGAAGGAGGAAGGTTGGAGCATAGGCACTCCAATGTGAGTCAAGGGTACACTAGAGACCCTCTGAGAAGATGAAACGAGAAAAGGAACGAACCAAAGGGCAACGGAGTGAAACGGAATGGTCTAGCCCATCCTATCACTCCGTGGGTTATGCCCAATGGGGGGTACTTGCATCGCTTCGGACGGCGCTACATCCTCCCCTATATATATATATATATATATATATATATATATATATATATATATATATATATATATATATATATATATATATATTATATATATATATATATATATATATATATATAACCTTGGCTCCCTGTAACCCACTGCATCTTTTTTCAGTCAACTCACCAGCCCTAGAACGAAAACATAACCATAAAACTCCCACATTCTATATTCACTCTCACCCAGTATATTTTCTAATAAAATAAATACACACATACAAATAACTATTTCCTTTAACGACGCCAACACCATCCAGAAACAGGTTTCAGTGAGCGCTCCCCTCCTCCTCCGGTAGTCTGTTCTATGGAACTGACGCTGGACCGAATGCCCTTACTCCCCTGAGGACATCATCTCTAACTCCAACAATGCACAGTTCAACAAAGCCACAAACCTACTTTATCCCATCTGACCGTTCCTCTTTCATAGTGAGAAACATTTTTGTAAGCACTTTGTGTACTTTTATAAGTAAACTCAAGGCAGGCCAAATTTCAGCGCCAGAATGATAAAAGGCCTCTTCCTTAAATTCGTGCTATGTAAATAAGGTTGTTGTCGATTTAGAATTAATTGATAGGCGAGATTATTGCTTAATCTTGGAACCTTATTTAAAAAGTTTGAGTTGGTGAAAAATGAAATCATCCAGAATCATGATTTCCAAGAAAACGAAGTGTAAGCTATTTTAGCTCCTAGATAGTCAACAAATTTGGAGCAGTCAGAATAGTCAAGATATAACTAAAAAACAGAGTTCATAATTATAAAATGTCAAGAGATCTGGGTATACAAAGTAGAAAATTCGGATTACTCAGATTATGAAACAGGAGACCAAACCACGTCTTTTAGCACATATGAGTAATCTCCAATACTTTCCAAAGAGGTCAAACTCATTAAATATGGATAAAAATTGGTTGTGTTTCAACAACAATGAAAACTAGAATAAATTTTGCAGGGCTACAGAATATTACTAAGTAAAGAAGAACTTGCATTGAAACATGCCAATAGTTTTCTGAACTCACAAGCCATACAACGAAAGACCGTCAACTCTCATGTGACATTTTGAAGGAGAAAGGGTTGTTTGGATATCGCCCTTCTAGACATCTCCATTAGGGAGGGTCGAAGTTTGGTATCTTAATTCCACACCCTGCACGGAGTTCAGTATGGATATCTGGATGACGTTGTGAATTATTGGAGCTATGCGACCTCCTTCGCATACTAACCCTCCCCCCCTTAAATGAAAAAATAGATAAAAATTAATTTTCATTATTGAACAGGCTTTAATGTTAGGAATACAATTGAAATGAAACTGGATTTATTTTTAAATAAACACTAGTGCTAAATATACTATATTATACAATATATATGTATCTTACCTTTACAAAACTTCTTACAATTACTTCCATTGATCTTTGTATTCAAAGATTTCCTTGATTCTATGACATTCAGAATATATTTATGTCTGTTTTCATAGCCAATTCGATTTTCTGAGTCCCTAGTGACTAAGCTAATTGCACGTTCCAACCCTTGGGTGTGACAAGGAATAAGAGGAAGTTCGATGGGTTTTATTATAGCTTAAAGTAGATCTTCATTTGAAAAATCTTGTAAGAGCTGTGGGAAGTGACGGTTTCCTTGCTCCAGTTGATCATCTGAGTACAAGCATTAGCATTGAAATTAATATTATTTGGCAAGTTAAAGTTTCTTATTGGCCCTCTTCTTGTCCTTGCATTTATTTTACTATAGACAGCTGTCTTTCTAATTTCTACCCTAGGATCTGTGATCATTGAAATCAAAATGTTTTCTGGATGAGCAAAGTAAGCATTGTTCCTGAGAACATTTTCTATGATTATGCGTTGCTCCTCCCTCTGATTTCATGAGAGAAATTAAGTAATAAAAATACATAGCACCGTCTGTAGCTTTTGGATGTGATTTAATCCGGAACCAACCTTTTGGCATGTACTTCTAATATGATCTTAATTAAATCCTAGAGATTTTTTCTGGGTTTGTTGTTGAAACACATAACTGGAGGATTCTATTAGCTCTTGTGAGCAATCTTGCAAAGTTTCTGGAGATTTTAAGGCCAACTCCTTTGAAATGGTGCCAGATTTTATTCCAATGCACATCTCGTGGAGATATTTTGATCATTACTGAGACCTTTAACTATTTCTTCAAGAACCTCCAATTTCACATTGCACAGGTGTAAATTCAACGATTTTTGCTTGCGTTAAATAGTTAACTTATTTTATTTCCGATCAAACCTTTGAAGCTTTTCGGACCCGTTGTTATTTCCCCATCAATACTTTCCAATACATATCTAAAAGGGTAATTTCATTAGCATGCAGAAAGCATATATTAGTCACTGAAGAGGCCTCTCAATGTGAATTTCAATTAATTTTATTATACCACCTGTATTTATTATACCTGTGTTTACAACTGTTCCGTCACAGATAATTGCTTTAAGTGAATTAAAACTATGTGTGTATCAGTAAGAAAGGTGACTAATTCATCTGCTATGCATCGAGCGCTTCCGTTGTCAGGAGTGATGTGATCCATATAGATATCACCAGGTTCTTTAACAACAATAACGTGTTCTTCATATGTTCTGTCCCTGTAAATGTTTTGGTTTAATCTTTTCTTCCATCAAAACCCATGCACATAATGTTTTGGTGCTGCAACTTGTGTAAAGTCTCTTTTCTCAATCCGACTCTTTTTCTTTCCCTTTCTACTTTCTTTCTATCTAGCATATTGCCTTGGTTGAGGATCCCCATATCTTCCAAAGCAACATTAACAATTGCAGCAGTAGCCCTACTACTTAACGCGGTATCTCTCTGTTGTCACAGACAATTTATCATATGTAAATCTGTTTTGATTGTTTTCTAGTAATTCGAAATCTGAAAGAAAAGATGAATCACTTCTTGTCTCACTTTCAATATTTTCGTGAATGTCGTCAGAAGAATAAGTTACAATATGCAGAACTATTAGCAAAACCACTACATGACATTTTTGCACGTTCAAAGTTTTCATATCTTTCATGAGTTCTTTTTCTTGCTGCAGTATTGACCCTATCAATAGCACCAAGCTGGTTAATTCTTTGTTTTTGTCCAACAAACGATTCCCACTCAATTATTGGAATTCGAATATCACATCTACAATCAATTCTGCTGATTTCTTATCAAAGCAGATACATGTACAGTCGTGAACAAAAGTTCGTTCCTATTAAGCTGGAAATAAATATTTATATAAAATGGAGATCATCTCAGGTTCAGCCAATCACAGTTTAATTAAGCCCCTCTCAATGTTTTTATTTTCTTTTTATTCAAAATAGAGCTTTTATGAAATGATCTCCATTTTATATAAATATTTATTTCCAGCTTAATAGGAACGAACTTTTGTTCACGACTGTACATATATATCAAACATCTCATCAAATGTCATAAGCTTTTACATAAAAATTTTATTTCTTTGTTTGATTGGAACTTTATTGAGTTTGGTAGCTGACATTATCAAGCGTTCAACTTTCATAGCAATTGCCTCGAACGATATATATAAGGAAATGAAAACACATTCCAAATGTGTTCGACATCTTTTGCTACTATTTTGTAACATTCTTTTGCCGTTGTTGTGCCCTTCGATTTCATTTCTTCTCTATTCCTTACAAATAAGTAAAGACGAAAGACATCAGCCTTCGAAAGGATCATGGAGGTTGGAAAGGATGATGGCAGACCAAATGCAGAATTGTGAGGTTTACTTCTAGTCAACATCTTCATTATTATTATTATTATTATTATTATTATTATTATTATTATTATTATTATTATTATTATTATTATTATTATTATTATTATTATTATTATTATTATTATTATTATTCTTCTTCTTCTTCTTCTTCTTCTTCTTCTTCTTCTTCTTCTTCTTATTATTATTATTATTATTATTATTATTATTATTATTATTATTATTATTATTATTATTATTATTATTATTATTAATGTATTAAGACAATGAGACAATGAAAACTATTTGCAATTAGACTTTATCTGTAAAAGGAAATAAAGTTTGTAATTATATAAATAACAAATTGGAACTTAACACATTTATTAGTTTTTGTTAATCAGTTGGCATTATATGTATCTCTGCAATCTTTGGTCAGTAGTACTATCTGGCCAGTGGTCACTTATCAAGTGTTTATGTCTCTCAAAGGCATATTAGAAAAAAACATTCCTTAATTACAACCTACCAAGAAGACATCTCGTGCTGTAAACAACCTGAATATATATAATATATATATATATATATATATATATATATATATATATATATATATATATATATATATATATATATATATATATATATATATATATATATATATATATATATATATATATATATATTATATATATTTTCTTCTAGTTGAACCTAGCTATAACAGCCTCATTAATCATTATATCATCATATTCATTGTAAATTTAGATTTAAGGAGACCTTTTTTTTTTATTTCTTTTGTTTTGTTAATTTTACATCTAATTTCCGAAACCAATATTCGTTGTAATGTATATTAGTAATTTTTTCCAGATTAAAATAAAATAGTAAAAGAATGGCTTCCACCTCTGCCATAAAAGCAGAACCAGGCTTAATGATTACCCTTTCTCCCTTTTAATGCATTACTGAGCCTCATAAAAAGACAATAAGGAAATAAGGTAAAGAAGCTTTAACTTAGATACTATCTATTGTGTAGAATATGCCGGCTCTTGATATGGGTGGAATGCAATGAACGCTCATATATATAAGTCCATGAAGATGAAATAATAATAATAATAATAATAATAATAATAATAATAATAATAATAATAATAATAATAATAATAATAATAATAATAATAATAATAATAATAATAATAATAATAATAATAATAATAATAATAATAATAATAATAATAATAATAATAATAATAAAATAATAATAATAATAATAATAATAATAATAATAATAATAATAATAATAATAATAATAATAATGAATAACAATAATAATACTAATTAATAATAATAATAATAATAATGAATAACAATAATATATTAATAATAATAATAATAATAATAATAATAATAATAATAATAATAATAATAATAATAATAATAATAATAATAATAATAATAAATAATAATAATTTTAATAATAATAATAATAATAAAAATAATAATAATTTTAATAAAAATAATAAAGATTGGTTGAATAAATGAGATGGTGTGACAATGGTTCTAAGCACTATGGATATATGTTTCCCTTTGTCAATGTCAAGAGAAGGATGAAAAGGTATGACAATATTTAATTATAAAGTAAAAGATTCTGAATAAATGGAGTGTATATATAAATGATGAGAGAGTTATGAACGATTGCTAATGAGGTCACAGTCTTAATTAGGATGGGTCAGAAGAATATGCAGAGAATAATAATAATAATAATAATAATAAAATAATAATAATAATAATAATAATAATAATAAAAAATAAATATAAATAATATTAACTTCTAAAAAAAAAAAAAAAATAGTAATAATAATAATGTTGCCGCTACTACTACTACTACTACTATGATAAATAATAATAATAATAATAATGTTTCAGCCACTATTACTACTACTAAAATAATGATAATTAAATTCGAACAGTTTATTCAGAAAAAAAGTACATTTAAAAGTTTGAACAATTACATACAAAAAGGTCCTATACTGTTAAATACAATAATAAAAATAATAGGTAATGATAATAATAATAACAATTATAATAATGTCCAGATCTCTGAAAATAATAATAATAATAATAATGTTACCGCTACTACTATTACTACGACAAAAATAATGATGCAGCCATTACTACTACTACTGATAATAATAGTAATTATAATAATAATAATAATAAATAATAATAATAATGTCTTATTTTTGTGAACCAAAATAAAACATTAAAATCTACGCTTTTAAGTCCAGGGCTGGGGAGGCGGAACTGGAAGCCTTGGAGCCGAAAGATTTTGGCGGAGCTGGAGCGTTTATTGGATTGTGGTTGGAGCCGGAAATGAAGCTGGATCCCCCCGCCTAAAAAAAAAAAGAAGCAGCTCCAGGTCCGAATGTATTTTGTTTTTATTTTATCTTATTCATTCTTTTTAATTTTATATTGTAATTCATTATTACTTCTCATTGTGAATTGTGAAAAATTTTCTGCCCATAGCCTCAGTTTTTATTTTGCTTTAATTAAACTTTATTCTCTTCATATCCCAGATATTACATACATATATATATATATATATATATATATATATATATATATATATATATATATATATATATATATATATATATATATATATATATATATATATATATATATATATATATATATATATATTTCAGTAAATATTTTGTAATAATTAATGCAGTAATCAGTAATACTGAAGGCAGGAAGCAATATAATAATTATAATTTTCTTTAAAACCGATTTTTAAGTAATATTTTCACAATGAAAATCAGGCAATGTAATAAATCATCAGTATCGAAATATTTAATAAAAAATTAAATTGAAGAAAATATTTTGCTTTGTCAGGTTGCAATAGATGAAGTCATATGTGGATTTAAAATATGCGCTAAGATAATAATTTAAAACGCCATTTGCAAAGTCAGCATCCTGAAATCTTTGAAATAGTAGAAGAAGAAAACAAAAGTTAAGGTTACACCAGTTACCCAAAACACTTCATGTACACAACCTTCTATTTCAAGATTTGTAACAAGTCAAAAGGTGACAATATCAATGGCAGTTGAAAAATTTAAAACGCATATTATCCAATTGGTTTTAAATGAAGGAGAACCCTTAAAATTCCTTTCCTCTCCAGCATTTACTGTATTAAATGGAGAATTAGCCCAAATGTTAGGCGTTTCTACGGAAAGGTTTGATGTTAGAAAAGTGGTGATAAGTAAAGCTGAAAAGCCGAAAAGTGTCGAAACAAATGCTCTATGGGGAATTTTTTTTTTTTTACGAAAATGGATGCTTATACTAGAACGAGAATAAATTATTTTGCAATAAATGACCAATTAACCAACTCAAATAATGAAATAGAAACACTTACTGTACTTTAGCCATTCGAGAAACGCAAGCACAACAAACATCAGAATTAGTAAGAAATCTAGTTGAGGAAGTTCTCAAAGAGTTTGGACTTACTAAAAAGCAAGTTTAGCAGTTGTAACGGATAATGCATCTAACCTGATAAGTGCAATAGATAAACTTTATGTAAACTCCTCTGAAATTGATAATACGAATTTACATCGTGAATCCGAAATTTGTCTCACTAACACAAAAAATTGTGAAGGTGGTTTAGAAACTGAATTAAATGAAGATATAAAATCTGTTTTCCCTGCTGTAAAAATAGAACACATACGATGCGCTGTACATACGTTACAGCTCGCTATCAGAGATGGTTTGAAAGGACATGTCAATATTTTATAGCTAATGTATGAACAAACTGCTGTGACTGCAGTTGAGATATAAAATGCAATGGAGGAAAAGCTGTTATCTTAGACCAAGAAACTAGGTTGGACAATATTTACTTAATGATTAGGCATTAGAACTAAAGAATATCTTAATTGACAAGGCTCATCCAGACATAACAATGACTGATTTTTAGTGGCGTGAACTAGAAAGACTTGAAGCAATCTTTCGTCATAAATTATTAGTGACTAAAAGATTAAAATCAGCTGAGTTAACCCCTGGTTTCTTTTATAAAGAGTGGCAAAAACTTATGCTGACATTATTTCAAACAGGTGGAACAATTGCAGATGCAATTAAAGAGTCAATTGGAAAAAAGAGAGAAAGTTCTCTTCAATAATGAAGTATTACTTGCTGCAATATATATTGAACCTATGTATCAGATTGCGCTGAATGATGTACAGCTCAGTAGAGGAAAGATAACATTAATTAATATAGCAGTTCGAATGGAGCAATATAATACTTCAAAACAATCAGCAATTCAAAAAGAAGGAATTGAAAATTGCCATGCACTTAATGTAAACCAACCTTCAACTTCATCATCCTCTTTAAATTTTGAGGATGAAGCAGCTTAATGAAGAGTTCTTTGATCTGAAAGCCAAACGTCCGTTGGACTGAAGGAAAAATAGATAGTAAACGAGGACCTCCTATTGCTAAATTTAAGATTGAATATACCTCATGCTTTGTCTGTTATGGAGAAAATAGATAGATCATCGAAGCTAAATGCCTTAAAGGCGATTCCACATTACCCAAAAATAATTCATAATGTTGCTTAGACAGTAACTTCAAGTGTCAACAACACCAACACAAGTTAGTGTAGAACACCTATTTTCGGCTTTTCGAATAATTCGGTCAAACTTACGAGCCTCAATGAAAGAGGATCTAATTGAAGCCATACTGTTCCTCAAAATAAATACATTTTGAATAAAATTTTGAAATTATTGTTTTATTTCTTTTGAGGAAGAGTACATTGTTAATAAGGGGAGCCTGTATTCACTGGATATAAACCTTTCAATGTTACTTAGAGAGTGTTTTTTTTAAAGATCTATCCCTTATCTATCATTATTTTGAGAAAGAAGAAAATCCAACGACCCATTTTTTTTTATTGGGGGCTTGATTCCCCCTTGTATTTTTCCGACTTTTTTCACGAAATATTTCGTAAAATATATAATCTTCAATATTTTCTTTTGCTTTTTCTTTTAAACGTTTGAGAACATTTGTAGCTCTCCGAAAAAGGATCAACCAATGACGTACGCCTTGGCGTTACCATATTATTCTATGTTGAAGCAAGATAAAATTATAATTTTTTTTTTTTGGTCAAATTTTGAAATATTTATGATTGCCCAAATAGAACCGCATTAATCTGGTCTATAAAACTACGTAATTATCTTCCTCTAACTATCTCTAGTTCATTAAAAAAGTTTGAAAGAAATCGATCGAGAAGTTTTTTTTGGCAAATATTTTACTCGGACGAATAAAAAAAAAAAAACAAAATTGAAAGCCACGCCCATAAAGATAGATCAAATTACAATGGATTTTTCCACAAGTTTGCGTGGTCATATCTCGAAAACCATTTGGAATTAGGAAAAACTAATTACATATTTGGAATCAGCTTATTATTCTCTATAAAACTGTAAGAAAAAATTTTAAAATTAAAATTTTTATTTGCTTTTATAATTGCCAGATGTCGCTAATTTAAAGTCCAAATGACCTTGAACTTGCAAAAACTTTTTAAGGGAAACTATAACGAATTTTAAAAATCTAATTTCAGATTTAGAAACAGTAGAGAATGTACTATAAAACCCCTGAAAAAAAAATTTAAATTCTTTTTTACCCTTTGAAGGGTGGGTCTGTGATTACAGGATCCCCTTATAAATTTGGTTGGATTGATTAAAAAAGAGACTTTGCATTGGGTGAGAAAGTTGTGCCCAGCTCAAAACTATCATAAAAGAATGAGGTTTTAAGACCCATTGCCCTAGAACTGCATTTAAGCTGATGTTTCTGATTAGTGGTAATGCCTAAACACAACCGTATAACAATTTGGAAAATTTTTAAACCAACGGCGGAACTGGAGCTGGAGAAACTCAAATCAATGGCTCCGAAGCTAGAGCCACATCTGACAATGGCTCTGGAGCCGAAGCTGAAATAAATTTCATCATCTCCCCAGCCCTGCTTTTATATATATATATATATATATATATATATATATATATATATATATATATATATATATATATATATATATATATATATATATATATATATATATATATATATATATATATATATATATATATATATATATATATATATATAGTAGTAAGGGAGAATCTTAACAGGTGCCAATGCCATTTCCAAGCGAGGCGAAACTAGGAGGGATGCCAGTTCCAAGTGAGAGGAAATTGTCTTCCCCATGCTCTTTCATGAAATTTTTTGGGGGAAGAGCTTCTCTGAGGGCAAAAGGGGGACCGGAGCCACCTTTGAGGGGTAAAGGTGGCGGAACTCCCTTGTCATGCTCATTTGTGTGAAATTTTTAATCCGAATAATCTGATAATTCGATAATTAATCGGGATAATCTCCGCCCCTTTTTGGCACTTAATCCGTTAGGCCCCGTCTCTTCTGGACTTTTTTCCGATAATCCGATTATTAATGGGGCTAATCCAGTAATTAATTATGTTAATTCCTTAATCGCCGACCCTTTTTGGCACTTAATCCTTTAAGCCCCGTCACTTTTGGTCTTTTTTAACACGGTCAATGCCTCCAGACACGTGCCAACCCTTATTACATATAGTCCCTCAAGTACTAGGGCCTGTGCCTAACTCCTGCTCTTTCCTGAATGCCATTTCTAGCTCTTTTTAGCACGTGGTATCCATGCTAGGCCATGCCCCGTCGGCATGAGGGGAGTGAAAGTGTCAACGACAGCTGATACTGAGGGTGAGAAAACATCCGATGCCTCA
>SEYY01012339.1:0-21992 GCA_009176605.1 Armadillidium nasatum | reverse complement strand
TATATATATATATATATATATATATATATATATATATATATATATATATATATATATATATATAAAATTTGATGCACCTTTAAATTTTTGTAAAATAATGCTTTGAATGGCAATGTTGTGTACATTTGCATTTTTATTTGTCTAATAATAATATTTCTAATATTTTTGGGATATAAGCAATTAATTAAAACATATTGTTCTTGAAATTTCTGAAACATTCTTTGTTTTTGGGCATTTCAAAGCCATTAGAAGTTTTATGGTGAAATTGGATTTATATCAAATATTTAATTAAACCCTGTTTGATATTAACTATAGCTGCTATTCTTTTAGACATGCTATCAGTGCGTGACTGTACTTCTCCTTAATGTTTTTGATGTTGAGTTTGGTCCGTTCCTTACGACTCACACTATAATTCCAAATTATCATATATATATATATATATATATATATATATATATATATATATATATATATATATATATATATATATATATATATATATATATATATATATATATATATATATATATATATATATATATATATATATATATATATATATATATATATTCTAACTACTGTATTACTAGATTTTTTTAGATTTTTGAAAATATTACAATGAAACATGAAATAATACAATGAATGTAGCTGGAAAAAAAAAATATGTGAATCCTTATTCAAGAGGAGCAGTTTTATGCAAACTTGCTCAACGGTATATGAAAGGTATGTCTATAAATGCTTTAGCAGGTCTGTTTAATTAAACTAACGAACAATGTCTTATTTAAATCACTTAGTCATTTATACCAATATTTATTTTCACCTCAATGTTTTATAAATAAAAATGTTGTTTAATTCTTCAATATATATTTATTCAGTATTCAATATTTGTATATCCAGACTGGAGCAAATTTTTAATTTGAAGAATTTAAATTTAAAAAGGGGATTTTTAGAAGTAGCAATTTTAAATAAAACAATGGAATTATTTTAACAACTTATAGTTAATTATCATTGTTCCTTTTTAAAATTTTGAAGAATTGATATCTTAATAGATATAGTCAAACAAGTTTTCAAGTTTACAATTTTAAGATGTAAAGATAGAAATTCTTAAGTTTTATTTTGTTTCTTTCTGCAAATGCTGCAAGTTTGGCTAAATAGATAGAAAGGAGCATAAATATTTTCGAGTAAGGTCTGGAAGAGGTTTATTAATAATATATTTATTGGGTATACTTGCATACTAATAGAGTAACCATATCTAATTGTACATATAGTGAAAAGGTATGTTATGTAAACTTATTGACAGGTTTAAAATTTAAAAGTTGATCTGGCATCTGGATAAGTTTATGGTTGAAGTATATATATATATATATATATATATATATATATATATATATATATATATATATATATATATATATATATATATATATATATATATATATATATATATATATATATATATATATATATATATATATATTTAAAAAAAAAAAAAAAAAAAAAAAAAAAAATAAATAAAATTTTTTTTACCACATAAGGCTGTATTTAGAGCTAATACTAAAAGTACCAAATGTAGGATTGTTTATGTCAAACTTGTGTGAGAGAGGTATCATTTACTGAACCTAACCTAAAATGTATTAAAACTATAGTAACACATGAGATTTGACTGGTATTTAATTTTTTTTTTTTTGGTTAAGGGATTTCATATGATTTGGTTGCATAAGAAAAACTTAATTTCTTATGGTTTCAAAGATGTGCAAAAAAATATTTAGAAGTAATTGCACCCAAGTATTTTGATGGTGGCACTTTATATTATTGAATGATATATATATATATATATATATATATATATATATATATATATATATATATATATATATATATATATATATATATATATATATATATATATATATATATATATATATATATATATATATATATATATATATATATATATATATATATATTCCTAGGTCAGGAGGATGATGATTGTGAATCAGAAAATGGTAAGCAGACGAAATTAAGACAGCTAAATATGAATGTTGGTAAATTTAGGATGTACCATAATTTAGTTTGTATGTAAAAAAAAAAAAAAAAATCAAAGTTCACATCTTAATGACCAGGGATGGGAAACCTTTTTACACTGTAAGACTGCATTATATTAATCTATGATTACATAAATACAGTATTTCTATAGGAATCTTCCTTTACTAGTTCGTAGTCCTGATTCTAATCTTATAAAACTTAATGATTAGTTCTCGTAAAGATAAAATTTTTACTAAAACTTAACACTGAGATGGGTAGCGCAATTTACAGTGACACAGTAAATCCACTATACACTTCACCAACCATTTTAAGTATATTGTGTAACTAACGATGCCGATTTGCATTTGCATTAATTTAGTTAACAATACTATAAATTTTACTGTCACTTAATAAAATAGATTTAAAACAAATCCTGTTAGTGCAAATTATAATGAAAGGAAAATTGACAGAAGTTGTTCTGTTACCTTTAAATCTATTTCATGCTGTCGATCAGTTATGGGTCTTCTTGAAAGAAGTTGTTCCTACTTTGAAACAAAATATGTCAGCAAACTTTATCAGAATCTAAGCATCTTAAAACTTAAGTGTTCTTAGATTGGAATGTTTTTTATATATATGTTCATTTAAAGGTGAGAATGAAAATAGTTTAGAATAAATTTTTTTTTTTACACAAAATAGTAGTAGTTTTTATGTAAAATTTAAATTTAGTGTTGAAGCCAGCATGTGACCTTAAGGCTGCAGGTCCCCATCCCTGGTATAGATCCTTATCAGCGTATATATTCTATTATGAGAGTATATTCTCAGTGGAAAGGGCAGATTTAATAGGTCCAAATGACGTTGCATTATTCCATTATAAATATGAGCTTGTTTTATACCGATTCCGACGTCATATTAGGCATGCATCAATTTTAATTTTTTATGGATCTTGTTAAGTAGCCTATATATTTATACCTTTATTGAAGTATTTATTTGTACAAGAACCAAACCTAATATAAAATGATTATTTGCAGTTAATCTTTTTCCCTCATATATATATATATATATATATATATATATATATATATATATATATATATATATATATATATATATATATATATATATATATATATATATATATATATATATATATATATCTGGTGGGCAAAAGCCAGAGGCCTACCACTATCCACCAGAGTTGAGGAACAGTCAGAAATCAGGTCTCTAATTGCTAACAAGACCCGGTACACTGCGTTTAAAAGTGTGCAAGTCAAAGAAGTTGGGAAAGCAGATAAATTGAGTGTGTTCCAGACTTTACCAGTAGAGTACATGCAAAAATGAGCAGAGCGGTTAATTCTGGTGTCGAAGAGCTGGACAGAGAAAGGATGAGACTGTGTAGAAAGTTCCCTCGCACGAGCTCTTCTCAGTGGAGGAGGTATACTACTGGAGAGTTCAGAAGAGCAGTGTCCGTTGTAATTTCAATAGTAAAGAGAAAGTGAAGCACTAGCAGAAAGAGATTGGAGAGAATTAGTGAGAGTAGGAGAGTTGATAAGACGACAAACTGTAGACTCCACCCCTTCAAGGAAAGCTGTATGAGTGGAACCACCCCAGATGTCTGAGGCGTACTCCATACAGGGGCAAACAAACACCCCTATAAAGAGCAAGCAACTGGGTAGTTATGAAGAAATTCTGAAGGCGCCTCAGAACTCCATACCTCTTAAAAGCTTGTTTAGGAAGTGAAGTAATATCTATCAACAAAAGATCCCGGGAAAGAGAAGCACCGGAAATATTGAGGACAGATGAAGGTTTGAGTTGAGTGTTTTCGAAGAAGATGTCATAGTTGTGTGGAAGATTGTCAAATAGAGAGATGGAGAAATTGAGTTGTGAAACATTGCCAATAACAATTTGAAAAACGAGAAATATCAGAGGCCAGTTGTTGCTCCAAAGCCATCCTTCTTGCATCTACTAACTGGTGTTGGAAGGGCGTCTATCAAATTGAAAGGAGTAATGAAGGGTGGAATCATAGGCATAGGAGTGGATAGGAAACGAAGTAATAGAGAGAAGGTCATTAATGAAAACAAGAAAAATATTTGGGATAGGACAGATCCTTGAGAAACACCACTATATATATATATATATATATATATATATATATATATATATATATATATATATATATATATATATATATATATATATATATATATATATATATATATATATATATATATATATATATATATATATATATATATAATTTTTTTTTCAAGCTTCAAGTGCTCCTCCATCACTTCCATCCGATTTTCCCGAAGACCTATTGGACGATTCATTTGAGCAATGCTTTTCCCCAAAAAACTTGTATTCACAAGAAAATAATAAAATTTATTATAATTTGCAAACATCTAACACAACTTTTGATAGTTTGTCAAAAACTGAGAATGAAAAGTTTCACATTAAGACAAATGACAAAAAGCAAACAATAAAAATAGAAAGAGAAACTTTCAGTGTCGGATGTAGAAGTGATAAAAATTGTGGCAATGCCACGCCGACGTTTAGTGATGTTAATATACCTACTCAGATATATAGAGCTAATGACTTTGAGAATGATCCTTCGACACTAACTGAAGTTACAAAAATTTCGCAAAAGTGCGCAGATTCAAAAGACTTTCATTATACTGCTTCAATTTCTCCGCAGAAATTTAATATATTAAAAGATCATGACTATGCTCCATCAATGACTTCGACTTCAGAGGGGAGTATATCTCCTGAAAAATTTAATGTTTCAAAATCAAACTCTACAATTAGAGAGACTAATAATGTCGCAAGCTCTCAAAATTCAGCTGAATCTGAAATAAAGAAGATCACTGTACAAAACCTACAAACCTGCAACTTTAAAAGTAGAAAAAATTACTGTCCATTTTGCTTAAAACTCCAGACTCAGTTGCCTAGACACATGATTAACAGGCATAAAATTGAAAAAAAAGTACAAGAATTTATGTCTTACCCTAAAAACTCAAAAGAACGAGCCATTCTTTTAGAAGAATTACGAAAATTGGGTAATTTTAAGCATAACTCCTTTGTGATAAATAATGAAGAAGGGGAAATTTTGCCAACAATCAGACCGAAAAATGAAAAAAATGCTGAAAATTATATTCCATGTAGAAATTGTTTAGGGTTTTATCCAAAATCTGTTTTATGGCGACATAATTCTCAGTGTAAAAGAATTCATAAACCAAATTTGCAAAGCAGAAGAATTGTTGGTCATGGGATGAATCTTTTACTGAATGCTAAGAGTTGCTCTAAACAATTTTTAGATAATGTTGTTGGTCCAATGAATTTTGACAATATAAATCTTGTTGTAAGAAATGATTTATTAATACTTAAATTAGGAGAGAGTATATTTATGAAAAACCCAGAGCCTTGGAAATATCGATATGCTAGGAACAATATGAGGGAACTAGGCAGGCTGTTAATTAGTCTTAGGAGTATTGATAAATCTGTTACATCACTAAGAGATTTTATACATCCATCTAAATTTCAAAATATAGTGCAAGCAGCAAAAGAGGTTGCAGGGTTTGATGGAACAAGCAGCTTTGAACATGGTTCATTAGTTTTGAAAATTGGAATTAACATAAAAAAATGCGCAGAGATATTATCAGGTATGTGTTTAGACGAAGGCAATGAAGTACTTTCCACTGCATGTGAGAGTTTCATAAAAAGGTTTGACCGAGAATGGGCCAACAATGTATCTTCTCTTGCATTAAGAGATTTGAATCAAAAGAAATTTAATAAGCCAAAATATCTACCTTTGGTTGAAGATTTTCAAAAACTTAATAAATATGTCAGTGCAGAAACTAAAAATTCGTTCAAGAAATTGACTAATCTCCAAAAAAATATTGAATTGTCCAATGGTTCTAAAACTGAAATACAAACCCTTTGGATGAACTTGATGAAATTAACACTTTCATCAATAATACTATTTAATCGCAGAAGAAGCGGCGAAGCTGAAAGAATTCTTATCTCACACTATGAAAAAGGCTTACAAGCCTCTTCAAGTTGCCCTGATCTTCAGAAGACGCTAAGTCCTTCAGAGCAAATGATGTCAAAATATTTCAAAAGAATTGAAATCCCAGGAAAAAGAGGGAATAAAGTTCCTGTTATTTTGTCAAACTTTCATGTTTCCTGTATAAATCTGATTTCAGAATTTAGGGATTTTATTGGAGTGAATCCCGACAATAAATTTTTATTTCCACGTCCAAATAGTGACTCTGTAAATTCAATATCAGGCTCAAAAACACTTCGAGACATTGTGAAAATGGCAAATTTGAAGAAACCAGAAACTATGCTTTCAACAAATTTACGTAAGCATATTGCTACAATGAGTCAAGTATTAAACCTCTCTCAACCAGAATTAGAAGAACTTTGTAAGTTGATGGGACACGATATCCGGGTTCACACTTCTTATTACCGCTTACCAGATGATGCAGTTCAACTTGGGAAGCTTACCAAATTACTTATAGCTGTTCAAAATGGGGACATTCTTAAATACAGAAACAAGACTATTGAAGAAATTGAATTAAACCCTGAAGGTATGTTTCCAGGAGATATATATATATATATATATATATATATATATATATATATATATATATATATATATATATATATATATATATATATATATATATATATATATATATATATATATATATATATATATATATATATATATATATATATATATATATATATATATATATATATATATATATATATATATATATATATATATATATATATATATATATATATATATATATATATATATATATATATATATATATATATATATATATATATATATATATATGAGATTAGGGATTTATAGCATTTACAGGACTGCCTCATTTTTTTAGTTGATTTTTCAAATTACCGAAAAATAGATCAATATATAATTTTGTCTTTGTGTAAGTCATATATATAGAACAATTGTGACATTAGATTGAAATATCCCCCTTAAAAGATGAATTGTTGCAAATCAAATAAAGGATAATCAAGTTTTTGTATAACTAATTTATTCTTTTCTACCATGACCGTATACCAATTTTGAATCCGAGACAGGCTTAACTAATATCTGACAAAAGACCTCTAGGCTGATTTGAATTGTTTTTCTATACAAGTTGAGCTCTTTTAAATTAATAAATTAAATTCAGTGTTTGAATAATTTAATTTTGCAGGATTTCGTAACTCAAGAATACATTGATGCAGCATCTACATATTTCAGTGTTCTTACTACATGTCATGGTAGTTAAATTAAATATATTTGTTTTCCCCTTACTTCATTTCTGTATATTAATAATTTAATGTCAATGTGCATTAAAAGTATAATTAAATTTAATTAATATTTATATATATTATAAATCGCATAATGAGTTGATAAACCTTAATATCTATTGACAGCAACTAAGATAAGAAATCTGTAAAACTAGAAACTTAAGTTCTAGGTTTGATTAAATGTTTAATGAATCTCTTAAATTTGATGGTTTTTTATTTGCAGTATTTATTTAGTATAAATATATTCTTTAATTGTTAATGCCATTATATGGTTTCAGCTTCTAAGAAGTATACCTTTCTATAATGGAGAGCTGTAGCAGCCAGTCTAATTCCATGGCATTATGATAAAGTATTCGTGCATTCTTTTAGAGAAACTCAAAAAAATGAATATATTCTTAGCAGTAAAATATTAGTAAAATATATTTAGAATACCACGGTTTTCTCTACTTCACTGTTAATATGTACAATAGTTACAATCAGAATTAACATTTGTTCAAACTGTAGGTCTAATACAAATATTTTCTTTAAAAAAATTTATTGAGAATGGATCATTTATAGGTCTTTCAGAGATATCATTTTATTTGTTATCTGAGAAATTTAAACCACAGATCTTTGACTATTCCACTAGTGAATATTAAGATTCCTTAATTGTCTCAACACAGGATAAATATTTGGACCATAAATTCAAAGTGCACAATCAACTAATTGAACCAGATAGTATTAGATCAGTTAGTATGCATAAAAAGTCATATATCATCTTCAAAAATAAAACTTTTAGAAATTCTACATTCCAGTTAAACAGTCCATAACGTGGCCTGATATAGATTTATTTATTTATTTTTAATTGAAAAATTTTAAAGGGGAAAACCAAATTTTGTTTCATTTCTAGAATACTGCATGATAGATATTCATTATAATTTTATTAGGTTGTACTTTGGACTCGGACTCAGACCTAAAACTGGACTCGGTTCATGATATATATATATATATATATATATATATATATATATATATATATATATATATATATATATATATATATATATATATATATATATATATATATATATATATATATATATATATATATATTTTACTAGAATTTATATCTGATGATGAAAACGATCAAGACGAGGGGAACAATGCTGATACATTTGAAGATGATGATGAAATTGACATTGATGATAACGATGAAAAAGACTATAATTATAAAACTTTAGATCCCAAATTTCGGATTAAACGAACCTCTAACGTAACATCAGGTATTAATACACATCAAAATCATTTAAATTCAAAGTCTTGCTTTTTAAAATTATCATTAGCGAAATATTTCATATTAATAATTTTTCACGTTAGTTGATTTAAAATATGTACGGAATTTATTTCTGCAGATTTTATTTTCAGTAGTTTGAAAAAAAAAAAAAAAAAAAAAAAAAAAAAAAATAATATATATATATATATATATATATATATATATATATATATATATATATATATATATATATATATATATATATATATATATATATATATATATATATATATATATATATATAATATCCGGTGGGCAAAGACCAGAGGCCTGCCAATTTCCACCTGAGTTCGGAAACTATCAGGCCCTAGTCGTTAAAGACCGACATAACCTGCTACACGGCGTTTAAAAGAGTGCAAGTCAAACGAAGCTGGGAAATCATAAAGAGAGCATGTTCCATTTTTTACCAGTAGAGTACATGTAAGATTGAGTATAGCGGTTAAGTATGGGATCAGAGTTGAACAGAGAAAGGATTAGACTGTATATAGAAAGTGGAGTCGCACCAGTCCTTCTCAGTGCAAGAGGTATATTATGGGAGAGTTAAAAAGAGCAGTGTCCGTTGTAATAGCGATAGTATAATGTGTAGAAAGAGATTGGAGAGTTAGTAAGAGCAAAAGAGTTTATAAGACGAAAAGCCCTAGACTCCACCTTTTCGAGAAGAGCTGTTTGTGTCGAACCACCTTAAATGTTCGAGGCGTATTTCATACAGGGGCAAACAACTCCACTATAAAGAGCAAGCAAGTGGGATGGCTTAAAAAATTCACGAATGCGCCTCAGAACACCCAACCTCTTTCAAACTTGTTAGGAAGAGAAGTAATGTGAACTTTCCAAGAAAGATCAAGAGAAAAAAACACCAAGAATATTAAGGAGAGATGAAGGTTTGAGTTGAGTGTTTTCGAAGAAGATATCATAGTTGTGTAGAAGATTGTGTTGAGTAGAAAGATGGAGAAATTGAGTTTTTGAGGAATTGAAAACAACTATGTTTTCTCTGCCCCAATTTGAAATACGAGAAAGATCAGAGGTCAGTTGCTCAATAAAAGGTAGAATTATCAGCATCGGAGTTAATAGGTGATGAAGTAATAGAGAGAAGGTCATTAATAAAAAAGTAGAAAAAGAGTTAAGATGGGACAGATCCTTGAGGAACACCACTGTTTATAGATTTAAAGAAAGAACGATGGCCGTCTTCAGTAGCTGCTATAGAACGACCAGAAAGGAAATTAGAGAGGATGGATGGATTCCGAAAGAGGAAAGTTTGGAAATCAAAGCTTTGTGCCAGACTATGTTGAAGGCTTTCGATATGTCTAACGCCATAGCGAAAGATTCACCGAAATATAGAAGAATGGAGGAAAAAGAGTCAGAAAGTAGGAAAAGAAGATTACTAGTAGAGCGTTCTTTACAAAAACCATATTGGCGATCAGATGTAAGATTAGAGAAATTAACGTGTTTCCAAATATTCCTGTTCAGTATAGATTTGAAAGCTTCAGATAGAACGGAAGTTAAAGAAATAGGATGATAGTTAGAAGGTTGAGATGTGTTCCCCTTCTTCTGCATAGGTTAAATGAACGCACATTTCCAGCAAGAAGGGAAGGTCAAAGTAGAAATACAGGGACGAAATAGTTTATAAAGGCAGGGTGCAACCTTAGGAGCACAAGTTTTCAGAACCACAGGAGGAATACCATCAGGACCGTACGCGTTCTTAGTGTTAAGCTCAGAGAGAGCAGAAATGACATCTTTAGAAGAAATTACAATTTTAGGCATAAATGAGTTAGAGGGGGTTGAATATGAGGAATAGCCCCGGATTCGTGTAAGGTAGAGTTTGAGATTAAAGTTTGGGCGAAGAGTACAGCTTTAGTAGAAGGTAAAACGGCAGTTGTGTTTTCAGAAGAAACTATATATATATATATATATATATATATATATATATATATATATATATATATATATATATATATATATATATATATATATATATATATATATATATATATATATATATATATATATACTTTTTTTTTTTTACCTTCTCACCCCCAGTTAAGGCGGCCACACTTCGCTAATGAAGCCTCCCGCCACAGTTCGTCTCTTCCAGAGATCCTTCAAAGAAGTGATGCCCCAGAAGATTCTGGGGCGAGAGTTGGAAGGACAGAGTAATAGAAAGTGTTCCACGGTCTCCGGGGCCCTTCCGCATCTGGTACAAGAGGGAGATGCTGCCTGGTTTATTTTGAATTTGTGTTTGTAATGTTGTAAGTTTGGGTGGTGCCCGCATCTCAATCTTGCTAGAGAGATTTGTAAGTGTCTTGGGAGGTTGTTGGAGTCGGGGTTTATTTCGGGAGGGGGTCTGTTGATCATGTATGAATGTGTTAGTTGAGTGTGTATATGTTTGGTTGTTGTGGTATTGGGGGGAGGAAGGGGAATGTGATTTAGGATCCGTTTGTAATAGGTGCCGGTGGACGATGGAGGTTGTTTTAGTCTGTGTTTGGTAGGTTGGAGGAGAGTATTGTGACATGGGTGTGTGGGTAGACGGGTTTTTGCATAAAATTGGGTGCCTATCATTTCGAGGTGGTTCCTTATAGGAAGTATCTTGGTTTCGTTATATAGGTGTTGTTGAGGGGTTGTGGGTGTACAGCCGGTAATGGTACGAAGGGCTTTATTTTGTGTTATTTGGAGTGTCGTTAAGTTTTGGTCGGAGAGCAGAGGGTGACAGACCTGGGAGGCATAGTTGATCGTGGGGCGTATAAATTGTTTGTAGATTGCAATTGAGGTTTGTATGTTGTTATGTATGTCAGTATTGGCTACTGTTTTGAGAATGTTGAGTTTTCTGTTTGCGGCTGAGGTGGTATTTTGGATGTGCTTGGAGAAAGTGAGGTGTGAATCAAATGTTAGGCCGAGAATCTTTGGAGTTTTGTTGAAGGGTATGGGGGTGTTGTTTAGTAGGACTTGTGGGTGGGTGTTGGATTGGTGCTTGTTTGTTGTTATGAGGGTTATGGAGGATTTGTTTGGGGATGCCGTCATCCAGTTTTCTGTCAGCCAATTTTGGATTAGTGTTAGGTAGTCTTGTGTGATTGTTGTTGCAGTAGCGAGATTTTGGTGAGTGGTGGCAATAGTTATGTCGTCGGCATATGAAGTGATGCGGGTGTGAGTTGTTTGGGGTTGCGGGAGGTCTGCTGTGTATAGGTTGAATAGTGTGGGGGATAGTATGGCTCCTTGGGGAACTCCGTTCCTTATGTTAATGGTACGTGATTTATGGCTGTTTTGTTGTATTTGGGCGGTTCTTCCTGATAGGAAGTTGGGAGTAGATGGAGTCATATTTGTAGAAAGTTGGGGGGGGAGTTGGTTTGTTGGAAGGTGGGCTTCTTGTATAAGCGCAATGTGGATGTTGTGTTTGTGTAGGAATGTTTCTAGTTCTTTGTGTTTGTTGTGGAGGCCGTTTATATTGATTTGTAGGATATTTAATGTAGAGATGTGGGAATTATGATTGATAGGGTTTAAAGTGGTTGAGGGGGTGCAAATTTGACATTTCCAATTGTGGTTTGTAGGTGGGAGTCTTTGAAATGGGGAGCATAGTCTGTGGATCCACTTGTGACAGTTGTTGCATTTTATGGAGTCCCTCCTGACTATTTTGTTGCAGATCGGGCACTGCCAGATTACAGGCCCCGGATTTTCCTCTATGTCGCCGGCTTTTAGTAGGAGGAGGAGGAGATACGCCAGCCTAATCTCCTCTTGAAATGGAAAAATGGAAAAAGAATAGTGGGAGAGTGTTGAGAGATAGATTTGAAAGATCTCGGATTTCTCCGGACTGCGGCGAGGTGTACTTCCCTCGCTTGTGACCCCAAGCTTGCTCGGGGTAGGGGGGGGGGTGGAAAGGCTTTGCGTCTGTATCTCGCAGGGTTTCTATATCTGAAATCCAGTTGGATATTGACGTCGATCTTGCCGCGTGAAGGCACCTTTCCTGAAGACCCTATATATATATATATATATATATATATATATATATATATATATATATATATATATATATATATATATATATATATATATATATATATATATATATATATATATATATATATATATATATATATATATATATATATATATATATATATATATATATATTAGGGAAATTCAAAAGAAAACCGTGGACACACGACGAAAAAGAGACAGCTCTAAGTTACTTCAGAACGTATGTTGAGAAGCAAAAGCTCCCAGGAAAAGAAGAATGTTCGAAGTTCCTGGTTCTCAATCAAAATAACATTAGAGGAAGAAATTGGCTTCATGTAAAGAATTTTATCAGAAATAAAATAGTAGCAATTAATCGAGTTCTGCAATATTAAATATATATATATATATATATATATATATATATATATATATATATATATATATATATATATATATATATATATATATATATATATATATATATATATATATATATATATATATATATATATATATATATATATATATATATATATATATATATATATATAATAATATTTATATATATATATATATTATATATATATATATATTATATATATATATATATATATATATATATATATATATATATATATATATATATATATATATATATATATATATATATATATATATATATATATATATATATATATATATATATATATATATATATATATATATATATATATATATATATATATATATATATATATATATATATATATATATATATATATATATATATATATATATATATATATATATATATATATATATATATATATATATATATATATTATATATATATATATATATATATATATATATATATATATATATATATATATATTTTTAATAAAAATATTTTTATTTTTATTATATTTATATATTATATATATATATATATATATATATATATATATATATATATATATATATATATATATATATATATATATATATATATATATATATATATATATATATATATATATATTATATATATATTATATATTTTTTTAATTATTATTTTTTGTAATTATAAATCTATATATATATATATATATATATATATATATATATATATATATATATATATATATATATATATATATATATATATATATATATATATATATATATATATATATATTATAACTGTAATTAATTTGCTTTATTTTTATTTTTATGTTGAAAAGTTCTAAATCTTGTTTAGAATATTCCTGTTTTCTTTCTAATTTTTTTTCAACAGTATTCATTAAAATTTTGAACTATACTGACCAATTTTTTATTTTAACAAGTATTTTATATTATGCTATTAGGGCAAATACTCTGGTTTTAGATATGGTTTAAGAAGTGTGAGTCAGATGTTTACCTTAAAAATGCTCAGAGAGAAATATTTTTTTCGTGCTTCTTCGACTAGGAAAAAGAAACCACAGTTCAGAAGAATGAAGTTGTTGGGAGTGGTGGAATAAATGAATTATTATTACATGCAAGTAAAGCTTTTTTTATACAAGCCCAACATAAAGTACTTTAGGATTAAAAGGATAAGAGTTGTTGTTCAAAGATAAAGTGCTGAGTTATGGTAGAGTTATGCTTTCATGGTTATTTACTATTTTTTTATGAACTGTGCAGTTAGTATATGAAGAGGACTGGTAAAGGAGCTTCTCTAGGGTGTAATTGGGAAATCAGTGTATTACTGTGAGCCAACAATACTGTGTTGGATCCTTCCAAGAAAAAGAAACCAGAATATTAAGGACAGATGAAGGTTTGATTTGTGTTCTTGAAAAAGATGTCATAGTTGTGTAGAAGGTTATGTCAAGTAGAAAGATGAAGAACAATTTTGACGTATTGAAAATGACCATGTTTTCAATGCTCCAATTTGAAATATGAGAAAGATCAGAGAACATTTGCTAAAAGGCCACATTCGTTTCAATTAACTGTTGTTGGGAGAGGCGTCTTTCATACTGAAAGGAACAAAGAAGGATGGTGTTATCGACATAGGAGTGGATAGGTGATAAAGTAATAGAAATGTTCATTAATGAAAGTATACAGGAAAGGATATATCCTTGAGGAACACTACATTTTATACATTTAAATGTTGAACGGTGGCTATGGAACGACTATAAAGGAAATCGTAGTGCATGTCACAGAGAGGATGTTGGACTCTGAAAGAAGAAAGTTCAGAAATCAAAACTTTGTGCCAGACTTTATTGAAGGCTTTCGAGAAATGTCCAGTGCTACGGTGAAAGATTTAACTAAGAGCTGAGCAGTAATAGTAGTAGTACTTCAGTAGAAGGCTCATTACGAAAGCCGTACTGGAGATCAGAGATAATCATTTAAAGCACAACCTAACAAGCACTTCGAGAAGGGGGTGTAGTAAGGACCTACTATAGAAAGATTTTTTGTTTTAATAAAGGTAATAGTAACTTTAATCAAGCCTCACTTATATGGGGGTAATAGTTTATTTTAAATTGTAGTTGGAATTTACTTATACATACAGTTTTTACTTCAAAAAGAAGAACTTCAACACAGTCATTTTTAACCGAATATGTTCAAATTGACCTAACGTAACTCGAACTCAACAACTATTTTCAATTAAATATCAACTTACAACTTAGGAAATATTTATAAATTTTAAACTTTAAAATAAATAAATAAATAGTTCAATTTAAATTAAGTGACTTTAACTTAAGAAAATTTTAACCTGTGGTCATTGGAATGTCTTTGAAATAATGATTTGGTTACTGATTATAGAATGTTTAATTCAGTTTAAATTACTTTATGGTTTTCATTTTTACTTAAAAGAGTATTTGTAGAGTTTTGAATTTAATCTTAGTTCATTCAGTGATAAATTAATTATAATCTTATAAGACACACATCGAACTGGATTTTGAAACGTAGTTTTCTATTTGGAGTTTGAGGTTCTGAATTCAGGTTAATTTTTCGATCAAACATTAGAAAATAAGTTAAAATTATTGATACTGGTATACTAATTTAAATAACTGATGATTAATTTTGAAACGTTTTTGAATTAGTGAATGAAATTGGTTTCAAATTAAAACATTTTCAGGAATTCAAAGAAGTTCTAAGACTTGAATTGATATAACTATATTTAACGATTGTTTTACAATTATAACTTTGAATTTCGAATACCATCTTTGATATTACAGTTGTGATAACTCAGCTACGTCTTTTATATATGGATAAATAAACTACATCGGTTACAGATATATATTCATAAGCAAGGAACCATATTTTGAATTTAATACAAGGAAATAAAGCAAACAAAATATTAAATTAAAAGATTTTACTATAAAACTCATTAAGCAAAAAAAGATATATATATATATATATATATATATATATATATATATATATATATATATATATATATATATATATATATATATATATATATATATATATATATATATATATATATATATATATATATATATATATATATATAGAAAAGCAATAACATAACAAGCATAAGACCAGCATAGTATCTTGAAACAAAGTTGCAGGCAATATAAAGGTAGAAATACCATACCATATTTGAAAAGTATAAAACAGTATTAGAATTAAATATAACACCTGGGTTAATAATAAAAATAGCTTGGACACAACGCAAAAAAGAATTGAAGATTAAACATTTGTTGACAATAAGATAGACCCTGTTATCTCGTAGTGCATTCTACAAATAAGACCTATAGTTAGAAGCTACGACTACGTCATTTCTGCTCTCCCTGTGCTTAACCTAAGAAGGCGTACGGTCCTTGTGGTATCGCAGCTGTGTTTTTCGTAACTTGTGCTTCCGAGCTTGCACCCTGCCATGGTAAACTTTCTTCTCTGTCTTTTTTTTCAACCTTCCCTTCTTGCTGGAAACGTGCGCTCATTCAGCCTGTGCCGGAAAAGGTGAACCCCTCTGAACCCTTTAACTACCATCCCATTTCTTTAACCTCTGTTCTTTCTAAAGTTTCCGAATCTATGCTTAACAGAAAGATTTGGAAACATCTGAATTCTTCTAAGCTTTTCTCTGATCGCTAGTATGACTTTCGTAAGAAACGCTCTACTGGTGATTTCCTTTCCCCCTCTCTGACTCTTGGTCTGCCGCTCTTCGTCATTTCGGTGAATCTTTTGCTGTCGCGCTGGACTTAACGAAAGCTTTCAATAAAGTCTGACACAAAGCTTTGATTTCCAAATTTCTCTCTTTCGGAATCTATCCTTTTCACTGTGGCCTTCTCTCTGATTTCCTTTCCGGTCGTTCTATAGCAACTGTTGTAGACGGTCACCGTTCATCATTTAAATATATTAATAACTGTGTTCCTTAGGGCTGTGTCTTATCTCCAACACTTTTCCCGCTTTTTATTAATGGCATTCTCTCTGTTACTTCATCTTCTATCTACTCCTATGCCGATGACTCCACCCTTCATGACCCTTTTTCAATTTGAAATGCGCCCCTCCCAACAGCAGTCAATTGTTACAAGAAAGGTGACCTTGGAGCAACTGACTTCTGATCTTTCTCGTATTTCAAATTGGGGCAGAGAAAACATGGTAGTTTTTCAATGCCTCAAAAATTCATTTCTTAATCTCTCTCTACTCGACACAATCTTCCACACAACTATGAAATCTCCTTCGAAAACACTCATCCCAAACCTTTATATCTCCTTAATATTCTTGGTGTTTCTTTTTCTCGTGATCTTTCTTGGAAAGGTCACATTACTTCTCTTTCTTAACAAGCATCTAAGAGGTTGGGTGTTCTGAAGCGCATTCGGAATATTTTTTAGCCATCCCACTTGCTTGCTCATTATAGGGGAGTTGTATAATCCTTTCTGGAGTACTCCCCACACATCTGGAGTGGTTCCACACATGCAGCTCTTTTTGAAAAGGTGGAGTCTAGTGCTTTTCGTCTTATAAAGGCTGAAGGCGAAGATACGGTATGAAATGTTCACATTGTATTAATGACTATATGAAACCATTGGTATTGATTTTAACCTTTCTAATTAGATTAAATTTCTCTAGGAAAGAAACTATCAACTTTATATATATATATATATATATATATATATATATATATATATATATATATATATATATATATATATATATATATATATATATATATATATATATATATATATATATATCATACGCATTCGAATCCCCATCAAAATTAACATCTGTATTTGTATTCGCAGTTTCAAAAAATTCAGCATAAGCATCTGCATCTGCATTTCACCAAAATTCGACATCTGCATCCATATCGGCAAATGAGAAAATATGACATCCATCACTAATATATATATATATATATATATATATATATATATATATATATATATATATATATATATATATATATATATATATATATATATATATATATATATTATACATTACACCATTTCCCGCATGATGCAGGATGGAGTCGACTGCAAGAAAATTCCTGCAGTCGTACATGGTACTTTCTCACCATTCTCTTGTAGGTGCTAGCACCTGTCAGCTGCCTCGAACAAGACATGAGTTTTTTGAGCAAGGTAATCAGTTGGTGGCTTGCTAGGCCTATCCCAACACACTGAACCACGTTTATTATATGTTACCACCTTTACCACTGTATATATATATATATATATATATATATATATATATATATATATATATATATATATATATATATATATATATATATATATATATATATATATATATTTCATTTAGTTTTGATTATTTAATTTGATTATTTCCATTTTACTTTATAAATAAGCAGTTTTGAAAATTTTATCTTCATTTTAAATTACCATATTATCCAAATAATACTGTTATAAGTACAAGCACTATTTTCAGTACATTAGATCAGCTGTAAGCTAGATACGTAACTGAAACATAAATTTCACTCCGTAGCAATTGTATTCCCCGGCTTTTTCCCATTTTCTCGATGTACTTTCCCCATCACCCCGAAGACTTATTACTAACATGCGACACTCCCCTGTCACCCTTTCTCCATGTAATCCTACTCTTCGCCCCTTTCCTCTCAACAATGTACGCAAAGACTAGGTTTATTTAAAGTACCAAAATAGGTCAAACTACCCTTTTTCTAAACCAGGATCTCCCAACCCCATTTCTTTATTCAAATAGGCTTATACCCCAACTCTTTTCCTTAAAATAAATCTTCACATTGCTCAAAATTTCCTTTCCAAAAGCTAATCGTACTATTATTACTTTTGCAATTTATAATACTAATAATAATAATAATAATAATAATAATAATAATAATAATAATAATAATAATAATAATAATAATAATAATAATAATAATAATAATAATAATAATAATAATAATAATAATAATAATAATAATAATAATCACAAAATTTTTAATTCCGCAATGATTTATATATATATATATATATATATATATATATATATATATATATATATATATATATATATATATATATATATATATATATATATATATATATATATATATATATATATATATATATATATATATATATATATATATATATATATATATATAGCTCAATTACGTATTTAAATTTTTTTTGGCATTTTCAACATTTAATAGTGAAGTTTATAATAAAGAACTCAACTAAGCTATTTAAATCGGAAAAATATATCGATAAGTATCGTGTGTAAACCTCAGTTCACAATGTCGTTGTAATTGGCACAATGTCGTGTTATCACTGGAAAATGCGTTTTGGTCGCCGTGAGTGGGGTAGCAAAAGATATGTCGTGAAAACGTAATATAGCCGCGTATGTGTGTGTGTTATGTTGTTTTATATTATACTTTAAACTACTTAGTTAAAAGTAAAAATGAAGAATTTGAAATTTTAAAATTTTTACTCATCCCAAGCATCAATTACTTCTACGATAGTACATACATTAATAGAAATATGTTATGCAGCTTTCGAATTCCTCTGTGTTGGTTGATGAATTCAAGTAGATTAGCCCATTACAATTTCTAAGTTTAAAAAGATTATCAAAACACCTCTTCCAAAACGTTTAACGTTAAGTAGTAAATTTTACTCTTGTTAAATATTATACATAATTTTCAAGCCGAAAAAAAATAATAAAATTAAAAAAAGTTAAATACAATTTTTATTTATTTATTTAGGCTTCTGTTCTTAAAATTTGTCCTTTGTAAACAGTTAATCAATATCTTTTTTTCAATGTAAAATCTTCTGAGTTTCTTCAAATGTCTTTTATCTCCCGATCTTATTTTTTTATAATTACCTCTTGTGGGCAAAGGCCAGAGGCCTATCAAGTTAGCACTTGAGTTAGGGAAAAATCCAGAAAACGGTTCAATTCAAAAGGACGACATGTCCCGATATTTGGCGTTTGAAGGTGTGTAAGTCATAGGAAGTTGGAAACATAGATGAATGGAGTGTGTTCCAGAATTTAGCAGTAGAGTATATGTAAGATTGAGCATTGTGGCTAAGTCTGGGGTCAGAGAGTTGGACACAGAAAGGATGAGACTGTGTTGAAAGGCTTGTCACACGAGCTCTTCTCAATGAAGGAGGTATAAGACGGAAGAGTTCAGAAGAGCAACGTTCATTGTAATAGCGATAGTATAAAGAGATTGACGCAAAAGTTCGACGAGAAGAAAGAGACTGGAGAGAATTATTGAGAGAAAAATAGTTGATAAAATGATAAAGCTCTAGAGTTTACCTTCTTAAGGAGAGCTGTATGAGTGGAACCACCCCAGATGTGTGACGCATCCTCCATACAGGGTCGAACAACACCCCTATACAGATCAAGCAACCAGTGTGGAATGAACAAATTCTGAGGGCGCATCAGAACACCTAACCTCTTAGAAGCTTGTTTAGAGTGAGAAATAATGTGATCTTTTCAAGAAATATCACGAGAAAAAGAAACACCTAGAATATTTAGGAGAGATGAACGTTTGAGTTGTGTGTTTTCGAAGAAGATATCATAATAGTGTGGAAGATTGTTTCGAGTAGAAAAATGGAGAAATTGTGTTCTTGAGGCATTGAAAATGACCATGTTTTCTCAGCCTCATTTTGAAATGCGAGAAAGATCAGAGGTCACTTGCTCGAAGGCCACTCTTGTTGCCTCTAATGGGGGCGCCTTTCAAATTGAAATTAATAATGCAGCCTGGAGTCATCAGCATATGAGTTGATAGAAGATGAAGTAACAGAGAGAAGGTCATTAAAGAAAATCAGAAAAAGTGTTGGGGATAGGAGAGATCCTTGAAGAACACTACTATTTATAGTTTAATGGATGAACACTGGCCGTCTACAACAGTTACTATAGAACGACCAGAAAGGAAATCAGAGAGAAGGTCACAGACAGAAGGTCACTGAGAGAAGGATAGATAACGAAAGAGGGAAGTTTGGAAATCAAAATTTTGCGTCAGACTTTATCCAAAGCTTTCGATATGCTCAGCGTGACAGCAAAAGATTCACCGAAATGCCGAAGAGCGGAAGACATAGTTAAAAAGAAGGGAGAGAAGATCACAAGTAGAGCGTTTCTTAAGAAAACCATACTTGGGTTCTGAGATAAGATTAGAAGAATTGAGATGTTTTCAAATCTTTCTGCTATGGATAAGTTAGAAAACTTTAGAAAGAATGGAGGATAAAGAAATAGAACGATAGTAGAGGGTTGAGAGGGGTCCCCCTTCTTCGGCACAGGCTGAATGAATGCATGTTTCCAACAAGAAGGGAAGGTTGAAGTAGAAAGACATAGACGAAATAGTTTACCAAGGCTGGGAGAAATCTTAGAGGTACAAGTTTTGAGAACCACAGGACGGATTTCATCATGACCGTACGCCTTCTTAATGTTAAGGTCAGTGAGAGCAGAATTGATATCTTTAGAAGAAATTAGGGTGAAATTAGGAGAAAGCAGGGTGCAAGCTCGAAAGCACAAGTTTTGAGAACCACAGGAGGAATACCATTGAAACCATACGCCTTCTTATTATTAAGCTCAGAGAGAGCAGAAATAACATATTTAGAAAAAATTCTAATTGTAGGCATAAATGAGTTGGATGGGGTGGAAGGAGGAGGAATAGATACGGAATCGTCTAAGGTAGAGTTAGAGGCAAAACTTTGAGCAAATAGTTCAGCTTTTAAAGAAGGTAAAACAGCAGTTGTGCCGTCTGAAGAGGAGGGAAAGAGGAAGAAGCAAAGTTAGAGTTGACATTTTGTGCAAAATGCCAAAATTAGTTTACCAAGGTAGGGTGCAAGCTCGGAAGCACAAGTTTTGAGAACCACAGGAGGGATACAATCGGGACCATACACCTTCTTAGTATTAAGCTCAGAGAGAGCAGAAATAACATCTTTAGAAGAAA
>SEYY01012338.1:0-2500 GCA_009176605.1 Armadillidium nasatum | reverse complement strand
AGACTCTGGGGATTTTCCTCTTAACTCTTCTACTTTAACTCTCTCTCTCATTGGCACTGAATTGTTATTCAATGCTTTCCTTTATAAGTCACTAATGAGAACTCATGAAATGAAAATGCCTTTCCAAATGGTCTAATCTTTTCTATGTCCAACTCTCTGACTCTCAATCTTATACATACTCTACTGGTAAGGTCTGGAACACGCTTCTTTTATCAACTTGCCCAACTTTCTGCGGCTTTAACACTTTTAAATTCTGTGCACTGGGATATGGCAGCTTTTAATTTGGCTCTTTCATAGAATTTTCCAACTCTGTTGAAAATTGATAGGCATGGCTTTTACCCCTATATATATATATATATATATATATATATATATATATAATATATATATATATATATAATATATATATATATATATATATATATATATATATATATCAGGCTTGGTCCAAGTTCAAAGTACTTGTGCTTGAGCCTAATGTACTTGGAAGTACTTTTAAGTAGAAGTTAAATTTTAAAAGTAAATCCTAAAAATTATTATTTATCCTGAGAAGAAAAAAAAAGCATCTAATCCTTATATCTAATATGAATATAGATAAATCTCATTATAATTAAATTTTGTTTCACAAATTTTACAAGCATAGTTAAACAGTTTAGGTTTTCCAATTTTTTTTACTACTTTGCACTACTCATTAGCAGGGCCCTTTCAAGGAGGGAGCAGAAATTTAAAATAAAAGGCAACCCATCCAAACTCAAGCTTAAATGCAAGTCTACTGCTGTTTGAGGCCTTAAAGAGAAGAAAATTATATGAAACAGGAAAAACAGATGAATGAGGAAGTTCCAAAGAACAGAGGTGAATGGAAAAGAAGAGGTATCACAAAGAGTAAGCCTGGAGTTTCCAATATTCACATAAAATTCATGTGAAAGCAAGGCACCCCTTGTGCTAAGAGAGCAAAACAATGGTAGAAAATGTGAGGTCAATTACCTCAAGCACCTGCTGCCAAAGTACCTATAGAAGAGAGTGTGCCAATATATCACAGAGATAGAGGGTCAAGGTAGTTTGAAGTTAGAGGACAGGTTATTAGTCTTAGTCTGATTAAACATTATCCAAAAGAAGGGTGGGAGCCAGAGTTCCCCCAATTGTAAGAGCTGTACTCCGTACATGGGAGGACAAGACCCATATATAATAGGCTAAGTGGAGTAACTGTTCAAAATATATATAAAAAATGACAACCTAAACAGAACTCCCTTTTTCTTGAAGAGATTTCTATGCTCAGACTAAGGATTTTTATGTTGTTCACAGGTGAGATGGGAGAGATTTTGAAGGAAATAGAAGAGTTGGAAGGTGTTGTTGAGTAGGGATGTGAAGAGTTGAAAGCCACAAGGTTGTGACGACTTCATCTGAAATCATATCCAGATCAGCATGAATAGAATAAAGATGAAGTGGAGAAGCAACTCTAGAGGCAAAAGAAGCCGCAGATTTGAAATGAGTGGAAGAATGGAGAATTGAGTCATGGGCATAAGAATGAACAAAGTTGAAAGTGCAGCTGATAAATTCATTGATGAAAAGTAGGAGTGAAGTTGAAGGTAGAACAGAACCCTGAGAAACACCACAATTAATAGGAAAAGAGAAAGAGGTAACTATCAACAAGTGCTGATGTGGAATGATATGAGAGAAAATTAAACATGAGTAATCAAAGAGAAACAGGAAATCAAAAAAGTTTAAGGAGTAGTGACTCATACTATACCCTGTCAAAAGTTTCAGATATCTTCAAGCACCATCACTCAAGATTTTCCAAAATCCTTAATAGTAGAATCAGAAGATAGGAAAGTATGTCACCAGTTAACCTCAATCTTGTAAGCCATACTGATGATCAGAAAGGAATGAGAATTGAGGAGAGTTTCAAAGATTTTAGACAACACAATTGAAATCTACAGGACAATAGTTGGAAGGGTCAAAGTGACTACACCTCTTTGGTATCGGCTCAACAAATGCATGTATTGAGGAAAATTATTAGTACTGATGCATAGAAAGTAGAGCCAAACAAGGAAAGGTGACAGCTCAGATGCATATTCCCTCAGAAACATGGAGAAAAGTGCCATGTGGGTCACTAACCTTAGATCTCAGATTGTCACCTGATCATCTGTAATTACAGGTAGAGATATTGGAATATTAAGGGAGGAGAGGAGGACAGATGTATGAACTGTCCAGGATGGAATTTAATTAAAAAAAAAAAAATTGTACGAGTTTCTGGTTTAATGGGAACTCCTGCAAGCCGCATTCCTGTGGCAAATAACATGAGAATAAGTAGAGTTAAACCAAGGTTTGTAAGGTTCTAGTAGAAAGGAAGGATTATAGAATATACAACCACCACCTTTGGCTGAAAATTGTGAATAAAAACAGTATGAGGAAACAGAAAATGATTTGATATCAGAAACCTCAAGCACTTTAGTTTCAGTCAAGAATAAAAGGTGAGGTCTAGAAGATAGGTGGTGTTCAA
>SEYY01012337.1:12500-15279 GCA_009176605.1 Armadillidium nasatum | reverse complement strand
TCAAAATTTTTATGGTTTCATTGAAGTAAGCCACCTGAGAAGTGTCGCAGGGCACCTTGAAAACTCCCCCTCCCTCCGATTTTTCTATATAAGAGGTGGAATTAGAAATTAAAGAACTAGCCAACCTGTCGAGAAAGGTAAAAACAAGATGAATATTATGTAAAGAATGCAAAGAAAACTGTAAAGAGACAACGGATTCCTCATAGGGTAATATAAGTTTATTAGAAGGATGGGAGCGAGGTTCTAGATTAATGCTATGGTAAAAATGTAATAATTCCTTATGATGTTGCCTAGAGATAAAACAATGTGTATATCCTAGGGAGGGAAATTGGTGATATATAAAACTAATTTTTTCATCTAAAAAATATGGGATCGGTAAATCTTAGAGACCGGAAAAAAGGTATTGAAAATGATGTTTTGTTTTATATAATTGGAATGATCGGAAAAAGCTTGCAGGAGTTGGTTACAAGAAGTGGGTTTTCAATAGATTTTGAAGGAAAGATTGGTATTATTTTGACACATAAGGAGATCCAAGAACGGAATATTATTACGATTTTGAGTCTTATACGTGAATTTGATTGAACCGACTAAATTATTCATTTGCGTTAAAAATTGGTGTACGGGAAAATCATTTGGAAACTACGGCCATAATGTCATCAACGTAACGAAACCAAGAATGGATATCGTTATATAAAGGGAGTGTGGTTATAAGTCTTGTTTCATAAAATTCCATATACAAGTTTGCAACTACTGAGCTAAGGCGGTTTCCCATGCTTGTACCGAAAATTTGTCTGTAATATTTATTTTTGAAGGTGAAAACGTTTTGCCTCATAACGATCTCGATCTTATATTTACGATTCCGGACACATTGTTTTTCTCTTTGATTAATAACACCAATACTGAACAAACAGGTGGAGTTTACGAGATTCCTTGTAATACTTGCAACAGAGTCTATTTTGGAGAAACTTTGAAGTCGCTCCCTTTTCTCATTTTTCAATACCAAGCGGACGTTAGACATTTTAATGTTAGCAATTCTTTATTCAACCACATTACAGAACATCATTCTATATCTTGGAGTAGGACCTCCTTCATTTTTTGCTTTAAATCAAAAAACATCAACAGATTAGTAGTTTTGTTTTATAAAATATTAAAATAATTTTAATTTGTCTCCCGGATTTTTCGAGTTTAACCATTTTACATTTGCTTTTTTAAAGAATTTATTTAGACGGCGTTGACAGACTTGGCTCTTGTTGTGGTCTTGTTTTTTACTTTGCTCATTCTTTGTAAATTCTTGCCCTTGCCTCTTTGTTCTTTAGTTCGTTGGCTTGGAGCTTTTTCATTGTCATTCATCTTTTAGAGGCGTTCGAATATGAAAGCCTAACAGCTTCGAAACGTTATCCCCAAGTTTAGCCAATTTCTATGTGTTCCCATTTTAATTATTTGTTAAAATGTCTTAGAGTTTTACCTTTTATCGTTTCATAAAGTGGTTCCCATTTTATATATATATATATATATATATATATATATATATATATATATATATATATATATATATATATATATATATATATATATATATATATATATATATATATATATATATAATATATGACAAAAAAGATTGAGAGAACGGCCGCAAACATTAACAACTTTATTCATATACGTACTTCGAGAACTACGAAACATTTCACATAAATATTTTTATGGAAAGTAAAAGAAAAATATTCATCCATTCTTCACAAAACAAGACCTATCCATTTTGAAATCTCTGTCAAACAATAAAGATCTTGTCATATGCCGTCCTGATAAGGGAAGAGGTGTAGTTCTCCTTGATAAAACAGATTTCCTAAACAAAATGAATCAAAATATTTCAGACAACACAAAATTTGGCAAATGTTCTACACAACCCTACTCTTTAAAACAGAAACTAGAAGACAAAATTAATAGGAAACTAAAATCTCTTAGAAAATTTTTTAACATAATGATTTGGCCTTCTCGGAACTGCTGAGCACCGGCTCACCTCTTGAAGTTCATTACGGACTACCAAAAATTCACAAACCATCCTGCCCTCTACGCCATATTCTGGCTGCCTATGAAACACATAATTACCACTTGACTCAGTTTATTAACACGCAACTTACCTCTTCTGTCCCAAATCAGTATTCAGTAAAAAATGCTCAATCATTTGTGAATGACATTAAGTCTCAATCAGCTAACTCTTTTATGGTTTCTTTTAACGTATCATCATTATTCACTAATGCTTCCCTGTTAGAAACTATTAATATTATAACAAATAAAGTTTACAACTTCCCTTCTACACTTCCTCTCCTTACAGTTGATATACAAACCTTCAAGGAATTGTTAACCCAGGCTTCCTCTGACTCCTTTTTCCTCTTTAATGAAACTATCTATCAACAGATAGATGGTGTAGCTATGGGATCATCTTTAGGACAGACCATAGCCAACCTTTTCTTAAATCATCTTAAGACAGATTTTATCAGGCTCCTATCACACCAATTTTTTATAGACGTTATGTTGACGACACCTTCTCACTTAATGAAGCTGAAGCCGTACAATTCTTTGATTTTCTTAACAGTCTCCACCCTAACATTAATTTTATCATGGACATAGAATCCAATAACAAACTTCCCTTCCTTGACGTAGTAATCACCATACACAATAACTCTTACAACACATCAGTTCATCGAAAAAAAGACACACACACCACAAGGGACCAATTACTATAGCTTTAGTTATTTAAAATACAAGATTAATAGTA
>SEYY01012337.1:0-10000 GCA_009176605.1 Armadillidium nasatum | reverse complement strand
TCACAAACAAACTTTTATTTGTACAAAGAAACTTGCAGCGATAATTTTTTCATAAAAAAAAGAGTAATTTTGAATGCTTTGCATTTTTAGCCATAAAAAATTTAGTTCTCAAAGAAAAAATTCATATAAATCAATTATTCATAACTAACACATTCAGTTACATATATATATATATATATATATATATATATATATATATATATATATATATATATATATATATATATATATATATATATATATATATATATATATATATATATATATATATATAATCTTAATTTAATCACGGTATTCAATAGCACGTATTATATTGCACATTAAGTGAATTTAATAAAAGATTTACCTATTATCATTCGATCTTGAGAATGTAACCCTTCAATCTTAGAATTTTCCGTGCCCCCCCCCCTCTCCTTCACTTTCTTTCTCAGTAGTATATGAGTGAACTGTCGCTTTTAAAAAGATGATTTCACAGAAAGGAGAAGAAGTTCTATTTTGGAATTCAGGTTGATTGACTAAGAGATTAGGATTGTCAGAAGTGTTAGGGGATAATAAACAGAACAGATTAATTTAATAGCAGAATGGCAAGAGAGCCAAAGTCACAATGTGAAAATTCGAAGACTCCAACTGTCATTACAAGAACAAACAATACGTAAACAGAAAAACCGGGTTTGCCTGAAAATTGAGTTTAGAGATAGTAAAAGAAAACAGAAAAGAGTTTGATATTGGAACGCTCAAGCAATTGAGTTTCGATCAAGAAGATGAGAGGTAGTGCCCAACACTGCAAATTGGGTTGAAGGCAGTGAATGTTGCAGAAATTAATGAAAAAGTAGCTACTTCACCAGGGTAAGCCGACTGAAGAGTCTTGAAAGCGTTAACCCTGTTCCCAGAGGCCTTCAACTCGCAAGTGGTGACGTAGAAGGGGTAAATGAGGGACCATTTTAGAAAGCCGTTCTTCTTGCTTTCTTCGATGCTACTATTGCGGATGCCACCATAAATATTTTATATTTTCCTTAAAAAAAAAATGTGCTGTCTCTAACATTGATTATTGTGAATGAAGAAGAATATCTAGATGAGATAGAAAGGGTGCGTACCATTGGGCTCTGGAGTGAAATTGGAAGTGCTTTAACACACCATATACCCATTGTGGGTAACCTCATCATCTCGGGAGGGCTACTTCCTTCCCCTCTATATATATATATATATATATATATATATATATATATATATATATATATATATATATATATATATATATATATATATATATATATATATATATATGGTCAGACTTTACTTTGATATCCATAAATATTTAAAAAAATACTAAACGTACGTTAAAACGGATCACATTTTTGGAATCCTTGTTGAATTTTGAGAAAGAAAATTGTAAAAGATGTGAAAAAAAGGTTTAAAAAAAATGGCTTTGGTACAAAAATTTTCTAATTTATAATTTGGCGTATAAATATTTAGAAAATATCGTACTTAGTTCGACTTATCATAACCCGACGACCGAAGTTTGCCATGGGATACAAGCCTAACTGATAGATGGAATGTTGCCGTGGTATACAAGCCTACTGCTACGATGCCAGACGTACGATTTTGTAAAATGTATTAAGTAAATATAACTTACGTACGGAATAAAATTATTCTAAGATTTTTTTTTTTTTATTTCCCAATTTTTCTTACTAAAAATTCGCCAAGGATTTCAAAAATATAATTCTTTTTAACGTACGTTTCGTACTTTTTGTAATATCAATGGATATCAAAGTAAAGTCTGGCCTATATAATATATATATATATATATATATATATATATATATATATATATATATATATATATATATATATATATATATATATATATATATATATATATATATATATATATATATATATATATATATATATATATATATATATATATATATATATATATATATATATATATATATATATATATATATATATATATATATATATATATATATATATATATATATATATATATATATATATATATATATATATATATATATATATATATATATATATATATATATATATATATATATATATATATATATATATATATATATATATATATATATATTTTTTTTTTTTTTTAGAGAAATTTTTTCCAAAATATAAAAAAAATTAGAATGTTTGCATGAAAATTACTGTTTTAAAAAGTAAAACTGATATTATTAAGAGATTAATTAATATTGATTAATCTCTATGGAGGCTCTAAGCATTTAAAAGATTTTAGTGCCCCTCACTGACTCATACATATTTAGCTCAAAATATTTGCAATTAATAAAATGAATGTAAATTTTTATTTTTATTTCAAAATAAAACAATTTATGGTAAGGAAAAATAAATTTATTTTAGTATTCTTCAACTTTACTTTCATTTGAAAGTTTTTTTCTCTAATATTCAATTTTCGAAATAATAATAATAATAATAATAATAATAATAATAATAATAATAATAATAATAATAATAATAATAATAATAATAATAATAATAATAATAATAATAATAATAATAATAATAATAATAATGAAAACTAATAGTAAAGTGAAAAATGCTTCTTTTTCTATTTGCAAAGTCTTTGATTTCATCATCAAAACTAAGCTTCTGTTATACATCTGCTTCTATATCTTAGCAGAGCTTAAATATCTAGACTGTCTTTGGCATTCATATGTACTCCTTGTGCATCTTTGTGATTGAGTACATTCTTTTTGATACATCTTCGAGTATGAGCTGCCTTATAACTAACATATAATAGCATATTCTTTGTTGTTGATTCGTATTTTTCATATGTATCTCTTGAAGTGTATAACTGGTCAGTTAAAGCTCCAAACAAATCCACACAGGTTTTTAAGTTATTTTCCTCATCATGTTCTACTTGGATTGCTCTATGTAAAGCTTTCAAAATATCCAAAAAAGATTCAGCGTAAAAACGAATTCTAGCTCATGCATCTTATTTGCAATATTATTTTGCTTCTCTTCTAGTGTTGTTCTAATGCTTCTAAAAATGTTAAGAAAACTTTTCAAAACTGCTGTTGTTGCCATGGCCTGCATGACTCTGATCTGGTATCAGAAAGAGGTTTTAAGACCTTTTCATTTCAAATGTAACCTATGATCTATAAGAATTTTTAACTTCTGGTTGTAATTTAAAAATTAAAAATACAGTCGAAAATTTCTTTTACGAAAATCTCTTATTCAAATTTGAGCAATTCCTTTATTTACCAGATTGATGTAACCTCCTATCCAAGAGAATTGATAGATGAATACCATGAATTTCAATATGGTTTTAGTACTTTCGTCTCATATATAAATGTACGAGTATTTCTATCGATATACTTTACGATGTCTTCTGTAGTGCTGAAATATAAAATGAAAAAAATTAATAATAATAAAATTGATTTACAAAGTTACTGATAAATAAAGTTTTCTTTGAATTTGTATATAAGAAAATTTATTTAATAGTGAAACTATTTTATTTTGATATATATATATATATATATATATATATATATATATATATATATATATATATATATATATATATATATATATATATATATATATATATATATATATATATATATATATATATATATATATATATATATATATATATATATATATATATCAACCGCCCCTAAAAGGGTCAAGACTTTGTCAGCGGGGCCAGCTCTCTTCTCTATCTTCCGTCTTCAAAACTCCTCCATATCTCAGCTCCTGCAATCACAGCATTCCAAGTCTCCTCAATTAGCAATCCACCTAGTTTTTCCATCTCTTCCTAGGTCTTAATCTTTGTCTCGTTCCCTCTGGTCTCTATTTCCATCTCTTCCTAGCTTCTCTCACCTCCTGCATCCTCTTCAAATGTTCCCATCACCTCAGTCTGGCTGCGTCCATTTTATTCAGTATGACCTTCACTTTAATCTCCTCTCTTATCCTTTCGTTTTTCTATCTCTTCTGGTCATTCCCACTATCGTTCTTACTACGTACATATCCGCAGTATGTATTCTACTATACTCCATAGTGGTCGAGTTCCATGTCCCTGCTCCGTATAGTACGATAAGTGTTAACACATTCTCAAATATCACCCTCTTAACTTCTACATTCATTTGTCTGTCTCTCTGTATGGGATACACCGTCTCACAGCTCCCCATCACTGAGTTATCCTGCTTGTGATCTCCTGTCCATTTCTTCCTTATTTTCCAAATGCACTTCTTAGATATTTTTATTTTTCCACCATCCGTATCTCTGTTCCTTCAACGACTATACTCAGCTCTCCTCTCTCGCTTCTCTACCGACCACCATGATCTTCGTCTTTTCTGTATTCAGAATCAATCCCGCCTCTCTAAGCCTAAGCATATCACCACCTCCTTCAGCCAATCTCCTTCATCGCTCTCTCTCCAGCACGCCAGATCATCCGCAGATGCTAAAAATGTCACCGTCCAGATGTCCTGTCTCCTCTCTCACCTTCTTTATCAGCACATCCAAATATGCTATAGACAAAATTGGTGACACCACGCTTCCCTTTTAACTCCGATTCTCATTTCAACCCATTCCTTATTCTCATTTTCTGTTCTTACATTACACTTAATGTTCTTATGCAAACTTTTTAAAGTTCTTCTTAGTTTTTTGCTCACTGCGTATTCTTTCCCAAGTACTTTCCACAATCTCTCTCTCGACACATAGTCAAAGGCTTTTCTCATATCTGTATATACAATATGTGCTCTTTTATTAAATTCTTATACTTTTTCTAATGTTATTCTCAATGTTATTTTTCTGACGATAACCAGTATTGGAAATAGTCTTATTCCTATTTTTGCCCAACCTATATACGGAATTCTATGAGGCTTATTTGGTTTCCAATATCCCTCAAACGTAATTTAATAAAATTCTGGTACCGATACGTTGATGATATTTATATATTGGTTCCCAACTCATTCCCGTTACAAGAATTCTTATTGAAATTAAATCAGCTAATAACTACTATTAAATTTTACATTTGAAGCACAGACTGATGACAGGATATCTTTTTTGAATCTCTTAATAATACAAGACAATAGTAATCTATATTTTAAAATACACAGAAAACCGAGAGCACGCAACCAGCTGCTTCATGCCTTTTTAATACACCCTAATTTTATTAAACAAAATGTCATACATAATAATTTTCTTCGTTCTTTAAATATGTCAGACTCAAGATACTTAGAGGAGGAAATCAGATTCGTTTTCCAACAGTTTCTGTCTTTAAGATATACCATTGCTTTTATTAATAAAGACTACGCGACTGAACGGGAGAAGGTTATGTTAAACCAGTAAATAACCGTTGTCATTCCATATTGTGAATCTATAGCTACTTTAAAATTTACCATTTCCACAATTTGTGATGTACATATAATTTTTAGTTTTCCTGATAAGATTACAAACAATTTAATCCATAACAATAATACAGTTGTTAAAAGGCAGGGCGGAGTTTATTCTGTCCCTTGTTCTACATGTGCTACCTCTTATTATGGAGAAACACTAAAATTGTTACAATTTCCAATAGATCAGAACAAAGCTGATGTAAAAAGATGTAATGTCAGCAACGCCATATTCATGCACATTACAACACAACATAGAATTGGATGGGAAGATGCAAAATTCGTTTTTTTCACTGAATTTTTGAGGTTGACAATATCTTAATAAAATTACACCGTAATATTTTTAAGACACAAAATACTCTAAATTGCTGCTAATTTTTTTCTGTTTCTGGCTACCCTTAAGTTGACTTCACGCTGCTCTTTGCTTGTTTTCTCTCATTTTTCTCTTACCGTTGGCCTGAAGAGGGAGACAGGAAATGAGTCTCTGAAACTGTTGCCACTTTCTTTTTCTTTTTAATCCTCCGTTGTTGATAATTTTTTTATCTTCAATGTTAATATCTTTTTAGTGTTTTACTTTTTAATTATAGTGATTTTAAATACTAAGATATATATATATATATATATATATATATATATATATATATATATATATATATATATATATATATATATATATATATATATATATATATATATATATATATATATATATATATTATATATATATATATATATATATATATCAGTTATGGGAGAATTCGAATCCGGAATCGAAGTGTTTTGATGGATTAGGGTTCGCATTATATATATATATATATATATATATATATATATATATATATATATATATATATATATATATATATATATATATATATATATATATATATATATATATATATATATATATATATATAAGGAGAGGACGTAGCGCAGTTCGAAGCGATGAAAGTACCCCCCTCTGGACTTAACAAGCCGGGTGATAGTGTGGGCTAGACAATTCCGTTTCACTCCGTTGTCCTTTGGTTCGTTCCTTTTCGCGTTTCACCTTCTCAGAGGGTCTCTAGTGTACCAGTGACTCACATTGGTGTGCCTATGCACCCACAAAATTCTCCCTTCCAAGAGGAATATTCCAAATATTAGCCCTCATCACTCCACCCCACCACCCACTTAGGAGTTGGTGGCCTCCGGTGATGAGGTTGGTGCCACCAAGGCCTTGTTGCCGATTTTCCCTAGAGTAATGTCTCCTTTTTTCATTAATTTATGAAACATCCGCAGTCTTTTGTCTAATCTCCACTTTTTTGTAAACCACTTCTCTTCCTCTAGACCTCATCTCTTGTTCTTAACTTAAACACAGGTGTCTGAGTGCTCCGACAGCAAAGCCTAATCTGTTTCCTCCCACTGTTTCTATTCTCAATTTTCATACAAAGGCAGATATTGCGCATATATGCGCAACGATGCTGTCTGTTATCGTGTCTCAGATATGGAGTCTTCTGAATTATCAACCTTATGGCTTAAACTTTTTTCCAACTCTACAACTAAATTCATTTGTTCTGTCTACTTATATAATAACTCTACACGCTATCCAAAATTCTTCGACTGTCTGAACTCTAAATTATAACACTTTTTTTCTTCTCCTTTCCCTGAAATCATCATTTTAGGTGATTTCAATGTTTTCCTCCGGCAATGGCTTTCATTTAGTTCTCATGATCCAGCTGATGAACTTTCGTTGGTGCATCTTCCTACCCGTATCTCTGAGAACCTTGGTGATCAACCTAATATTCTTGATCTTTTCCTAACTTCTTATCCTTCTCCTTACATTGTTAAACTCTTTCCTCCTCTTGGTTCATCCTAGCAATTTCTTTTCTCTGAATCTTTTCCTGTCTCTTCAAGTCTCCCTCAAGAACGGCCTTCGCCTTTGGCAATGAGACGTTTCCGGTATTTCGGTGTCTCAAACTGGCCTTACTTGCGGTTGTACTTTTCTGATTTTCCATGGAATGATTACTTTTTCCGTGGGAGGGTTCCCTCTGAATGTACTGAGGGCATAACAGAGGTGATGCTCTCTGGCATGGAGGCGTATATTACATTTTCTTTCTCATCTACTAAATCTAACAAACCTTGGTTTAACTTGGCTTGTTCATGAGCTATCCGCCGCAGTGATACTGCCTTCAGGGATTACAGTCGTCTTCAAATTCCAGAAACTCACACATCTTATATCTCATCCCGGAATCGACAAAATCTATACTTCCTAACACTTAAAACTCTTTCCTTCGAAGAAAATGCAATAATCTTCCTTTCACGCTTTTTCTGACATTTTGCAAAAATTGTCAACTCTAATTTGCTTCTTCCTGTTTCCCTCCTCTAATATCTTCTGAAGGTTCAACTGCCGTTTTGCCTTCCTCTAAAGCTGAACTCTTTACTCAAACTTGTGCCTCTAATTCAACCTTAGGTGATTTCGGAGCTGTTTCTACTCCTTCAACCACCTCTAACTCATATATACCTAAAACTGTAATTTCTTCTAAAGACTTCATTTCTATTCTCACTGAGCTGAACACTAAGAAGGTATACGGTCCTGACGGTATCACTCCTGTGGTTCTCGAAACTGGTGCTTCCGAGCCTGCACCCTGCCTTGGTATACTATTTCGTCTTTGTCTTTCTATTTCAACTTTCCATTCTTGCTGGAAACGTGCGTTCATTCAGCCTGTGCCAAAGAAGGGGGACCCCTCTCAACCCTCTAACTTCCGTCCAATTTTTTTTTACCCACGTTCATTCTAAAGTTTTCGAATCTATCCTTAACAGGAAGATTTGGAAACACATCAAAATTCTTCTAAACTTATCTCTGATCGTCTATATGACTTTCGTAAAAAACGCTCTTCGGTCGATCTTTTTTCCTTTCTCTCTTACTCTTAGTTCTCCTCTCTTCGGCATTTCGGTGAAACTTTTGCTGTGGAGCTGGACATTTCGAAGGCTTTCGATAGAGTCTGGCACAAAGCTTTGATTTCCAAACTTTCCTTTTTCGGAATCTATCCTTCTCTCTGATTTCCTTTCTGGTCGTTCTATAGCAGCTGTTGTAGACTGCCACCATTCATCCTATAAATCTATTAATTGTGGTTTTACTAAAGTATTTTTCCTATCCCCCAACACATTTTCTTCTTTTCATTAATGAGCTTCTCTTTATTTCCTCATCTCTTTTCAACTCCTATGCCGGTGACTCCACCCTTTATTACTCTGATCTATCTCACATTTCAAACTGGGGCAGAGAAAACATGGTCGTTTTCTTGCCTCAAAAACTTAATTCCTCAATCTCTCTAGTCGACACAATCTTCCCCTCAACTATGATATCTTCTTCGAAAACTCGCAACTCAAAACTTCATCTCTCCTTAATATTCTTGGTGCTTCTTTTTCTCGTGATTTTTCTTGGAAAGATCATATTAATAATTCTCTTTCTAAACAAGCTTCTAAGAGGTTGGGTGTTCTGAGGCTTCTTCAGAACGTCTTCATACCACCTCAGTTACTTACTCTTAATAGGGGTGTTGTTCGCCCTTGTATGGAGTACGCCTCACACATGTAGGGTGGTTCCATTCATACAGCTCTCTCTTGAAAAGGTGGAGTCTAGGGCTTTTCGTCTTTTCAACTCTTCTACTCTCACTAATCCTCTCCAGTCTCTTTCTGCCCATCGAATTGTTGCGTTACTTTCATTATACTATCGCTATTACAATGGACACTGCTCTTCTGAACTCTCTCGTCACATACCTCTTCCTTTAAAAAGAGCTCGTGCAACACGTCTTTTTACGCAGTCTCATCCTTTCTCTGTTCAACTCTCCGACCCTAGACTTAACCGCTATGCTCAATCTTATATGAAGTCTACTGATAAAAGTCTGGAACACAGTCCCTTTATCTATTTTCCCAATTTCTTATGACTTACACTCCTTCAAGCGCAGTATTTCGAAACATGTCAGCCTTTACTCTGATCAGGATCCGGATTTGCTCCTTTATCTGCTGAAAATTTGGTAGGTCTCTGGTCTTTGCTCACCAGAGGTTATATATATATATATATATATATATATATATATATATATATATATATATATATATATATATATATATATATATATATATATATATATATATATATATATATATATATATATATATATATATATATAAGTGATAGGCGAATTCGCTTCAGGATTTGCAATTCAAATCCAAATTCTAAGTTTTTCTCGTTAGGATTTGGATTCTAGAAATAGCAAAATTATCTTGTTTTGGATTAGAAAATTTCGAAAATCATTTGGATTCCGATTCTATTCAGATTCGAATCCTTTCATTTACCGAAAATAAAAAATTAACCATCCTCCTTTTCCCATTACAAATAAAATAATTTGGCCACTTGCCAAAAACATCTCTAATAACTTTTGTAAATCTGCCGTTCTTATTTTTATTCGCCGACATTTTTTGTAGCTAGTACTCCTTCTGAAAAAGCTAATATCATCAGCCTCCATTTTTTATCTAATGCCACCCTCAACGATTCTGGCATCCCTCATCCTACTCTTTCTCCTCCAATGATGTCACATATCTCTATCTTTGATCACACATGACTGGGTGCATTA
>SEYY01012336.1:22500-25000 GCA_009176605.1 Armadillidium nasatum | reverse complement strand
TATGGTATCATTTTTGAGAGTGTTTGTTTGACTCTGGTTTGAGGGTATCATTATTACTACTACGTGATTTATGTATAGGCTTATTCCTACACCTTTTTATGGATATCTTTACAGACTATAAATATAAAGTTAGTCTATAGTAAAATTGAGTGTTAAAATTCATTATTGTGACATTGTTTTTGCGAGTTAAAGGTAATAACTCGAGACATTGATTGTGAGCATAAAGGTTGTTATAGGCGCGGGTTAGAGTCTTTTATAAAGCCGTTATCGCGCGTCTCTTATTACTAACATGTATTTCGGGGTGTGTATAAATTCCGTTTATGGCTGCCTCTTCATTTGTACGAGCGTGTCTCGCTGTATCCTTCCAAAATCCACCTTCCTTTTAACCTTCGTACCAAAAATAACGTTAATAAATAAGTATAAGCTCTTCAAGCATCTTTACAACAGTATCAAACAGCTCGTATGTTGGATTTATTAAAGGGGAGACTAAAAGAACGCATCCGCAGTGGGGTAATAATTCGCCAATGTGTTTTTGAGGGTCCGCCGGACGATACGATACTCGTAAAACCTAAGGTTATACGACGCTCAGATTTAACGCTTCACAGCCAGATACCAGCGAGTTTCTCTCTCTCTCTCTCTCTCTCTCTCTCTCTCTCTCTCTCTCTCTCTCTCTCTCTCTCTCTCTCTCTCTCTCTCTCTCTCTCTCTCTCTCTCTCTCTGCCCCTCCCTCCCTATCCCTCTATCTCCAACAAGCAATCGTATAGGGGTTTACGGTGTGTTACGCACTTTTTATTTTATTTGAACAGTCTTCAATAGACTATTGGGCTTTGTTCATGGGGAGATAATTTTTACCCATTTAACTACTTATTCCTCCGTAGAACCACCCTCGTCGTTGGCTTTGCATTTTAAAAGGCATATCCGAGATGTTCGAATAGTAGTAGTAGTAATTGTAGTAATATCATTGATCTTCTTTAACAGTAACATTTTTATAATAAATTCTCTGTTAGTCACTACTGACTAAACACACACACAACACACATACACACACACACACACACACACACACATATATATATATATATATATATATATATATATATATATATATATATATATATATATATATATATATATATATATATATATATATATATATATATATATATATATATAAAATCCCATGCGTATTTTTTCCGTTTTTTTCTGGCATTTTTGACGAGATTTTTGTTGTTGTTGTTATTGTTGTATTGTAGATGAAAATAAAAAGCTTTCCTTACAAGAGGTAAAAACAGTTGCATTTGATGATGGTAAAAGTTCATTTTCATTACGACTCTCTTTCACACTTCATAGCTTTTTGCGCTGTATGACGACGACGAATCTGCCTCTCTTTGTGTCGCACACACACACACACACACACACACACACACACACACACACACACACACACACACACACACACACACACACACATATATATATATATATATATATATATATATATATATATATATATATATATATATATATATATATATATATATATATATATATATATATATAAATATATATTATTTTATTTAAACCCGAATTAAATTTATTATTATTATTTTTATTATTTATTATTATTATTATTATTATTATTATTATTATTATTATTATTATTATTATTATTATTGTTATTATTATGAACCGACCAGGGCCTCGGTCCCGGCCAAGCCCGGCTAAAAATCAGGGAAAACTGGGGTTAAAATTGCAAATTATACTTATTAATGGTAGATTATATCAAACAAAATAAAAAAAATTAAGATTTTTCTTGTGTTTTCAATATTTTCTTTTTCTTTTCGTTTTCTTTTGACCTCTCCTCTTCTGCTAGTGAATGTTCATCTTTGTGTTTTGATTTTAGATGCCCCCATAAAGATTTGGTTGAAAATTTTTACTTGGGGCACCAGGAGGTCCTCTTCTAATTTCTTGTCTGCAGATGTTACATTTAGCTATTTCAAGCCTATCCTGAACATTGTAAAGTACTCCCATACTGCTGAAGCTGATCTTTTAGCCATAGTGACTGAAAGTATAAACAAAATAATTTTGAAATAATGTAGCTGAATGATAAAAATTTGATACACAGCAATAAAATAGCAATGATATTTATAAATACAGGTTATATTGATAATTTTAATCTTACATTTTTTCAAAGTTTAACTATGGTCTTACTTAAGTAAACCTGTTGAATCACTATTGTGAATCAGAAAAAAAATTCAAACATTTTTCTATTTTTTTAAAACTTATACAAAATCTGTAATTTTCTGAAAATTTTTCGGAGAATATGCATATAATTATTAATTTAAGTGAATTTTGACTATTATACTCCTTCCTTGTAATTAAATAAGTCAATTAAAAATATATCTAATTTTCTTAAGGTAAAATTTCAGTGCATTTAACCTCTTTGCAAATTTTAGGTAACCACGGCTAGAACCCCGGCTCCGGACCCGGTCGGTCTCTA
>SEYY01012336.1:5000-12500 GCA_009176605.1 Armadillidium nasatum | reverse complement strand
CAGGTTTTTTTGTTCTCTGAATTAATTATTAGTCTTCTTACTCCTTCCATGTTATTTTTAACATCTCTTGACCTTCAGCCATTCTTCTCCATGTCATTGATTATTATTTGAAGTAATTGTTTCAAATTTGAACGCTTTTACGAATTGTGATAATTAACCAAAGATTTGACCTTGTCTGAGCAAGGTGAAGGTATCCTCATAAACTTAGGGAGTCATAAATACTTGCTTCTCAAAATACACTTTAAGAAATTGGATCAGAGAATTCAATGATAAATAAATTGAATTCATTTTTTATTTTTAAAGCTAGTAATATGCATGAAAAAATTTGATAATAAAACTAAAAAACGAAAAAAACATAAACTTCAAAGTACTTTTCCCAGAGCAGGTTCTGGTCAAGAGCAATATTATCATATTTCTTTAATAAAAACCTACTTATTATTGGTGTTTAATACTCGTAATTTTGTTAAGAAGAAGTGTTTAAATTATCATTAATAAATAGAATAGTTGTGATTTTTCACAGGTAATAAATAAAGAGCTTGTTTTCAAGCTATAATTTTTAAAAACAATAGTTTATACTTTTTTTTAGTGTTTAACAATTCAGACATCATTTTTTAATAGTTAGTTTTACTTAAAACTATCTTGTACATCATATAATATATATATTTATATATATATATATATATATATTATATATATATATATATATATATATATATATATATATATATATATATATATATATATATATATATATATATATATATATATATATATATATATATATTTTAATGAGATTAGACAAAGAGGCAGTGTTTCTTATACTTTTGGACATTATTTTTCTTTTAATTGAAACGTTAAAAAATGTGGTCGGTTTTGCTAATGACCAAGTTTTTTTTTTTTATATATATATTGTAAAATTATGTCTTTAACTTTTTAAAATAATAACTTTTTTTTTTTTTTTTTTTAATTATTAATTATATATTATTTATCTACTTGTATTCTTTTAGGCATGTAATTATATTTTAATTATTTTTTTAAAATCGATTCTGTTATGCTCTTAGGGGATATATATATATATATATATATATATATATATATATATATATATATATATATATATATATATATATATATATATATATATATATATATATATATATATATATATATATATATATATATATATATATATTATATTTTTATTTTTTATTTATATATTTAAATATATTATAAATAATATTTTTATTTATATATATATATATATATATATATATATATATATATATATATATATATATATATATATATATATATATATATATATATATATATATATATATATATATATTATATATATATATATATATATATATATATATATATATATATATATATATATATATATCGGCAAATTCCTTGAAAGATGGTTTGACTCACAGCAGGGATCCAAGCGTTTCTTAAGACAGGGTTTTTGTGGGAAGAAGGGGAGAGTTAACAACGTATTTTTTTTCTCTCTCTCTCTCTCTAGTGGGGGAGGGGAGTCCTTTAGGTGGTGGGGGAGCTAGAATAGGGGAGGGTGGAAGAGGTGAGAGTGGTCGGGGGCGGCGGGGGAAAGGGTGAAGTGTGAGTGAGTGGGGAAATAGAGGCCTTCATCCTCTTTCAATGGTCTTTAATTAACAAAGAAAGCTTAAAGAAATGGTCCCAAGAGTAATTTGTTCCTTATACGTACCGATGTCTTAAGCCACACACACAGACACACGCACCTACACACGCACACACACATACACACACACACACACACACACACACACACATATACATATATATATATATATATATATATATATATATATATATATATATATATATATATATATATATATATATATATATATATATATATATATAATTACAGAAGTAGTTAACATTCTTTTGTAAAATATCCTAATAATATTTGTGTGTTTTCACACTTTTTATGCTACTTTTGAGTAAATATGTGGATAAAATGTATTTAATATATATATATATATATATATTATATATATATATATATATATATATATATATATATATATATATATATATATATATATATATATATATATATATATATATATATATATATATATGAGTGTGTGTGTGTGTATTGCTTAAAGAGAAAGAAATTTGAAGCTTGAAGAGAGTCATTTGGGATTTTATGGCAAGTGTGAAGCTAATAGGGGCAGCTTGTAACAACGTCATTCGAACACCTTTCCAATTATTTTATTTATCTAATTATTTTATGTTCTTTTAATTATTAATTATTCTTTTTTTTGTATTGTTTATATTAATCTAATTATTATATTTTTTTAGAAAGTGTTGATGTTTTATATTATCAAAATATAGATTTGCTTGAAATTGTAATTTCTGATCTTGTTTTATTAATATATTATTATTATTATTATTATTATTATTATTATTATTATTATTATTATTATTATTATTATTATTAGTATTATTATTATAGTTGTTGTTGTTGTTGTTATTGTGATGGTGAGTTTTCTCGTGAGATGCGAAATGAGTGGATGGATGTAGTTTGCGTGGTCTCGAGCGAGAGTGACTTGAATCGTGGAGTCTCATCATCGCCGAGGCGCTGCGGATCGACGAAGACGACGACGTCGACGAGGTAGAAGAGCGTGTGAGGTCGTTAATAGGAAATTCTTCTTTGTATCGCTTGCTGCTTCGTGACTCTTATAAATCGGTTGTTTAATTCGCTTCTTATAAATCCTCGTTTACATGCAGCCTCCGTATACACGTTTGTGCGTTTGTGTGTTCTTTGTAATTATAGTTTGTGTCTTTAATATTTGTGTAATTATGATTTTTGAATTGTGTAGAACATCTTCAAAAAAAATTTTTTTTTCTTTGCATCTAAAAGTAATTTTATTTCCTATTTTAATCTATTCTTTAGACTTTGGGTTCCCTTTGCATAGTGTTTTGGTTGTAGAGAATTCCATTGTCACGTTCTGATAGTACCAGAGATGTTTTGTGGGGCTTTGAGAACACTTTGATGACTCTTTTGTTAGTTAATGTTCAAAACAGAATGTTTTATATTGTAATTAAGGCTAAATAAAGACGTTATACCACTATATATATATATATATATATATATATAATATATATATATATATATATATATATATATATATAATATATATATATATATATATATATATATATATATATATATATTGGCTTGACATTGTTTTAATAATTTAATAAAAAATTTAAATATTAAATTTAGTGGATTCACCTTTGGCTACTGATTGCTACTGTTAACGTTAAGCTAAAGCTAATTTATAATTGTTCGTTTATTATTGTAGCAGAACTATGTACTACCAACTAGAATTAAATTTATGACAAACTTTTTTTTTCTTTAATTGGATGACAACTTGAACCTTATTAGTAATTAGAATTATATCTTTCTTTTTTTTGTTCGATGATGTAGAAGTTTATAATGATTTCAGTTTTTTTTTTAATAACATTAGAATATTTGTAGGAGTTGTAAAAGTGTACTTGTTCTTTGAGGAAATAATCGACACCCTCGTATAGAGTATCTCTTGAGTTTGATTAATTGTTAAAGCGTTACTTTTAAAACTGGACAAAAAAACTTATTAGACAATTATAATCTTGTAGCTTTCCATTCGTTTATCCTTAAGTAACCGAGCTGCATTTATTCACTGCAAAAAAGTGTCCTACCGAATCGTTGGGACAAATGATAAAAATGTCACAACAAATTTTATCAGTTTCTTTTATATTAGAAAATAAATCAGTGAAGCTAACTTTCTTATGCTTAACATGTCTTTTCTCTATTGAAAATTTTATTGTGACATATTCGACACTTGTTCAATCGATTCGTTAAGACAATATTTGCGGTGTTTCGTCGTCAGTTACGAGTTCTGGCAACGTTTTCATCTTTTAAATACATTTATTCTTCGTATTCAGTAGCGTTGTGACTGTAGTGTTTGTGTCTCTAGTGCTTTGGGTCCTGTAGTGAAGTTTTGATACATTTTGATACATATCATTTATCACTTTTGTTTGATACCTTTCTTTCGAATTGTGTATTGGCTGAATTATCCATCATTTATATATATATATATATATATATATATATATATATATATATATATATATATATATATATATATATATATATATATATATATATATATATATATATATATATATATATATATATATATATTCACGAGTTTTGGTGGTGGTTCGTCTAATGTTGGTTTGCGAGGGAAGAATGGTCGGGTGGTAATTAGAGATCTGTTTCTCATGCTAATTTTTCACTTTCCCACTTGCGAACTCAAGCAATTTCTGACCTCGAATCACCTCTCATTATTCTTTCAATGGGAAAGTCATCTTCATATATATATATATATATATATATATATATATATATATATATATATATATATATATATATATATATATATATATATATATATATATATATATATATATATATATATATATATATATATATAATATATATATATATATATATATATATATATATATATATATATATATATATATATATATATATATATATATATATATATATATATATATATATATATATATATATATATATATATGTTTTGAAGTTATTTAATAATAATATCTAATTAATACTTATTGAAAACCATGGCAAGAATTTTCTTCGATTTCAATCATGATTAGATATAGTCGTAATTTTTAACCTTTTCAACTGTATAAAATTAAACATTTATACGATATAATTTTGGTTTTGTTCTTTAAAGTTATAAATTACTCGTTTTTGAAGTAATATGGGTGGAGGGGGGGGGGCGGGTTAAAGGAGGGCCGTAGTTGAAAGAAGATAATCTATTTTTAGATTTTGTTATTCAAGTCAATGCAAATTGTGATTGCGTGAATGTGGCTGGCTATCTCTTGGTTAGAGTAATATAGATTTTTTTTTGTTGTGTGTGTGTGTGTGTGTGTGTGAGAGAGTGTGACTGTTTAAATGTGTGGTCTTATGCCTATAGTTTGTAATAGTGACGGTAAATTTTCCGTTTGTATTTATAGTAGGTAAAATAAAGAAATAAATAAATGAATAAAAAAATAAACAAATAAATTAAAAAGTAAATTTTTATTTCTATTAAAATTGTCTTACATATCAATTACGTTATGAAATTAAATGAAAATATCTTTATGTTGGATTTGTTTATATAAGAAATCGATTAGACCATCTCATCATACAAGTAATGTCTGAATCTGATATCGAAGTTTTGGATAAAAAATTTTCACTATATAATAGTATACACATTATTAAATACAATACAGTTCGGCCATTAACTTATTGGATGATTCTAATAATTAAGATTCCAACTATATAATTGTTTTAGTAATAATCCCTTCGGTACTTCTCCATTTTAAACTATTTAGACTAATGTCTTTTTTGATTCACAGATTAATTGTTTTAATCTTAGTTTTTTTTTTTTGTTTTTTTTTTTTTTGTTGGGGGGGGGGGGGTTGTTGCAATCTCAGTCTGAGCCCGGAAACGCGGGATCCGAAAATTTTAGTGGATCAGTTTATTATTATTATTATTATTATTATTATTATTATTATTATTATTATTATTATTATTATTATTATTATTATTATTATATACTTTTACATTTTGGTTTTAAAGTCTTTTCGGAACTGGAATTGAAATTGGTTTGAAAAAGTTGCATAAATCCAAAAATATTACAAACTTTACTATCGGAAATCTGAAGTGCTCGGAACTAGAGTCCATTTTATCTTGTATAAGGTAAAGATATCTCTATACTTATTTAATCATTTGAATGAGCTTTATTAACAGTATTTCTAAGGTAAAGTAAGGAAGTTTTTAGACTCCTTTATTAGAAATTTAGAAGTTGATCTTTTTATAACATTATACCAACTTTCAATTTTTGCATTAGTTTTGAGCTTAATAATTATATATTAATAAGATTTTCATGTTACTGACATGTCACTGTTTTTTTTATGTTCTCATTGAATTTAAGAGCCCTTCCTACATTCATTTCTTGAAACGTTTTTTTTCTTTATTCAGAAAAAAAAAAAAAAATGGGAATAATATATATATATATATATATATATATATATATATATATATATATATATATATATATATATATATATATATATATATATATATATATATATATTATATATATATATATATATATATATATATATATATATATTACAAGCAAAGGCATAAAAGAGCTTGATTATTTATTTATCTTGTGGATGGGTATAGATAAATATATACTGTAGTTGAAGATTAATTTTCAAATGACGATAGATTAAATAGTAGATTACATCTGTTTTTTAAGGTTTAAAATATTCCAATTGAGATTTGTAAAAATTTTAGTTTCATTAACACAGATCTCGCTATTCTTATTAAAATTTTAATAATATTAAATGAAATGCTGCCCGCCCTTTCGCCCTTTAGTTTGGGCTTTTTGACATGTCGCGACACACTTGCAAACTCTTCGTTTAACCCTTTTCTGAAAAGTGGAAATTCTATTTTTATTAACACAATTAACTCGGTTCTTTATATATATATATATATATATATATATATATATATATATATATATATATATATAATATATATATATATATATATATATATATATATATATATATATATATATATATATATATATATATATATATATATTGTGCGCATGATTGTATTTGCATTCATGTATGTATATCAATAATGTACAGTGTATATAAATACTTTTTCATTTTTGTCTGAATTTTGGAGACGGAATTAATATTCTTTGCAGACAATAATGAGACTTTCTCTTTTCCTTTTTATCCTTCGACCGACCGTGGTTCGATTAAACCCCTTCCCCCGTCCTAACCCCTACTACCTCGGTCACACAACCACCACCAGCTCGAATATTATGTGAAAAATTATTACCGTATCAAATTATTTACACTTAAAAAGACATTTTTAGCAAATCTATTTAAAATTATAGAATAATGCATATGCACATTTTTTAATTATTATTATTATTATTATTATTATTATTATTATTATTATTATTATTATTATTAGCTATGGTAGAATTCTTTGTGGGACTGTACTTTGAAATCACTTTTTTATATCGCAAGTTCTGGTACTATCTAAATAAAAAATTATTATTATTATTATATATTATTATTATTATTATTATTATTATTATTATTATTATTATTATTATTATTATTATTATTATTGTTTTTTGTAAAGCCTGGTTAGAATAGTTTCTGTGATTTTATCCATATAGTAAATTACTTGTAACTAATGTTGTTTAGATAGGTTTTAGTTATAGAGGTTGAGTGTCGTTTATTACTGAATGGTTTGTAAATGAGCCATTGGTGGTAGAGGCAAGGGGTGAAGGGGAGAACAATGTTTCCTATGAATCAACGAATGAATGTATTGATTTTTCA
>SEYY01012335.1:17500-19638 GCA_009176605.1 Armadillidium nasatum | reverse complement strand
TTTTTAATTTTTTTTTTTTTTTTTTTTTTTTTTTTTTTTTTTTTTTTTTAATATTAATTAATTATTACAGAATTGACGATTGCCATAATACAAACTTCAAAACATCAAAAACGTGTTGTAAATGAGAGAAAGTGATTAAAACCGTGGGAACCTTCCAAAAAAATGAAATAGAAACACCTTATTATTTACCCCTCCCAAATGATTTTCCTAAAAATAATAAAAAAATTATTTTTAAGATGAAATTGTATTGCAGACTAAGATGCAAATGCATAGCACACGAACAATTGTAATATATATTTATCTGTTTTGATTACATTCTCTCTCCATAACCTCCGACCAGTGAGTTGTAAGAAATATTAAAATATTTATTTAAACACCATTAGCCTATAGAAATAATAATAATAAAAAAAGAAGAATCTGGAATTTATATGCAATTTTATACGTTGTAAATATCAAATTAATTGATTTCATAACTCTTTTCAATTTATTTCTCAATTTTTTTTTTTTTTTTTTTTTTTTTTTTTTTTTTTTTTTTTTTTTTTTTTTTTTTTTTTTTTTTTTTTTTTTTTTTTTTTTTTTTTTTTTTTTTTTTTTTTTTTTTTTTTTTTTTTTTTTTTTTTTTTTTTTTTTTTTTTTTTTTTTTTTTTTTACAGCTTATTTAAAGCATTTCATTAAAGTTTCATAAAAATCGTCTGAAATTATTTGGAATAATAATTATATCTAAAGTCATATTTTATAAATATGAAAAATTTAAGTTCTTTCATTCAAATCGATGAAAAATTCCGATGTTATAACTAACTTATTTTTATTTTGCAATATATTTCTGATATTTTCGAAAGTTCCATTGAAATCGACAGCCATTGTTATTATCAATAAGGACCTTTATTTAAAGGTTAAAAGTCAGGTTCATAGCTGCAAAAAAACATCCTTGATTTACTCGGATCTCCTCTGTAAAGTTTGGCTGAATTGGGGTTATTTGGATCAAACCTTATGAAAATACCAGTTGGATTTTGACCAGTTTTGCAATAGTAATCAATACAAGGTATTTGATGACACCTTCTGTAGCCTTCCAATTGACATTGAAGTTTTGGAATTCGAGTTGCAACTTCTACGACCAATTTCACAAGGGACGTCATAATCACCGTTACATTGGCAACCAATATAAATTTCACTTTTGGGTTGATCTGTTAAATAGATAATAATAGTAATAATTAATAATAATAATAGTAATAATAACAATAATAATAATAATAATAATAATAATAATAATAATAATAATAATAATATAATAATAATAATAATAATAATAATAATAAATAATAATAATAATAAATAATAATAATAATAATATAATAATAAAATAATAATAATAATAATAATAATATAATAATAATAATAATAATAATAAAATAATAATAAATATAATAATAATATAATAATAAATAATAATAATAATAATAATAATAATAATAATAATAATAATAATAATATAGGAACTCAGAATCAGCCTTTGATTTAATAAAAATCTTACATTTAAAAAAAAAAAAATTTTTTTGACCATTGTTTAGTTTCCCTAAAATTATTCTTAAGAAAAATCTATAATAGAAGAATGTATATTAATAGCAATTCCTTAACGCTTTTCGTCTCTATATTTGAGACATCTTCACAGGAAGGTTTGTTGGTTAAGAATATGTGATTTAGTTTAAGTATTTGATTTTATTTGAATTTGAATTTAAATTTGAATTTGATTTTAAATATCAAGAGCAAAAATAGTTTTTATAGTCGTTATTTTGTTTAAATTTTCCTTTCAATTTATTTTCCTTTTTATTTTAGTTTATGAATATTATATATATATATTATATATATATATATATATATATTATATATTATATATATATATATATATATATATATATTATATATATTATAATATATATAATAATAATAATATTATATAATAATATATATTTAAAAATTAATTATTATTATATTTATATTAAATTATAATTTTAATATTTTCTAAAGCTATCGGGACGTGTTTTCAAACAACAAAAGCTGCTAGAGTACTGCTGGCCTAAGAAGCACCAATTAAAGATTAAAATGAGAGAGAAAAAACGCCCATATATATATATATATAT
>SEYY01012335.1:10000-12500 GCA_009176605.1 Armadillidium nasatum | reverse complement strand
TATATATATATATATAGAATAAATATTTCTTCCATTGAAGAAATTTAAGCAGGGAGAATCACTTTTGTGACGAAAATTTCTTCCAAATTTTCTACAATGAACGAAATTTTCTACTTCAAATTTTAAAATATTTTTTTAAAAAGTTTACATTAATTTCTTCAGTTGATTATTTTATTTTCATAATCCGAAGATTTTTTTGGTTTTTCGGCAAACGAGAAAAGTTTTTTTTTTTTTTTTTTATTTTAGAAACTTAAAAAAACTATATATATATATATATATATATATATATATATATATATATATATATATATATATATATATATATATATATATATATATATATATATATATATATATATATATATATATATATATATATATATATATATATATATATATATATATATATATATATATATATATATATATATATATATATATATATATATATATATATATATATATATATATATATATATATATATATATATATATATATATATATATATATATATATATATATATATATATATATATATATATATATATATATATATATATATATATTTGTATTTGTTTGAGGTGGTGGGTGTTATTACATTTACAATTGAGAAAACCTTCGCATGTTTTTCAAGTTAAAGACTAAAAAGATTTCAATGACACAAATACAGAGAGCTTACTTAACGAAACATAAGAAAGATAAATAAATATAATTTGTATGTCATTTTGGCAGGTTATTTCGTAAGCACATCTATTACCTAACATTTACAGGCATGATCTAAAAAAAAGGGGTTATTCTAGCAAAGCAACACATCGTCAGTTCGTCGAATCATTGACTAACGAACACTCTCTTATAGGATGTCGGGGGTATTCCATATAACTTGGAGGACACAAAGATTTTTGTCTTATAAGATAATGAACAATTATATTCGTCCATTCATTACACGCAAATAGCGGTTTGTGCTGCCCATTAATGGTAGTTGTGTTTAATTATAAACGAAAATAACGAAAAAAATTGTATATTGCATATGTATATGAATGAAAATGTATATTGGTGCGTATTGTCTTAGGGACCATTGATAAATGCGTATAGGTTATTGTAAATAATGGTTATTTTAGCAGTTTGAGATTTGTGTATTCCTCATTCAGGTATAAATATAGTTGATGGTCTATACCTGAGCTTCTCAGAGTGGAGATCGATATCCTAAAGGGTAGTTGCAAGAGAAGTCCCAAAGGATCGAGAGAAGTTTTGAAATTTCCTTTTGTGTTTTTTTTCGATTTTACTTTTTATTCTTATTCAGGGGGGGGGAGTGGGACGGGGATCTTCAAAATATTTACTTGATAAGATGGGATCGTGATGAAAATGTTTGAGAAGCCTTACTCTATACAGTCATGTGCGAAATAACATAACATTTTAGATAGCTTTATTTTATTTTCCATTTATTTTATTTTTTTATTTATTTATTTATTTATTTATTTATTTTCTTTTTTTTTTATCAATGCTGTCTAGCACATTCTCCTCTTCATTGGGTTTTCGGATGTATCTTTTAATATATATATATATATATATATATATATATATATATATATATATATATATATATATATATATATATATATATATATATATATATATATATATATATATATATATATATATATATATATATATATATATATATATATATATATATATTATATTATTTTATTATATTTTTTTTTATTATTTTTTTTATTATGATATTATTATTATTATTATTATTATTATTATTATTATTATTATTATTATTATTTATTATTATTATTATTATTATTATTATTATTATTATTATTATTATGTGTGTGAGAGCCAAGATGTGGATCATATGAATGCGAGACACTCACATGTCTGAAGATTGATGATTATATTGCATGCTCGCCTGCGGTTCGCACGTGTTTGACCTTGGGGGCTAATTTTCAGGGAAAATGCGTGACGACTTTTTCAAGTAATTCTATACTACAAACACCGCTAAGGACAAATGTCTGGTAGAAGACTTTTAGGTGTAAATACCTTAGATTTAACAGGGTTTTTTTATACTAACTAGGGTTTTTTTTTTTATTTTGAGTTACATTAGATTAAACTAAATTTGCTCTAGGTTGATTTTTTTTATTAATATCTATAATAACATTTCCACCATTTCCTTACTTTCATTTAAATTTGTCTTTGCTGGTACAAATATTCTATATAAAATATTGAAAAGAATAAACACCGTTGTTCAATTACTTTTATATGTTAACTGATCAACAGAGTCTATCTTTGGTGTCTTGTTTTTTATTCGTTCCATATTGAAAGACAAAATGTATTATAAACAGTACAAAAACAAATAATACAAATAGATTTTACATGTAGATTCAACAGTTTTCTTCTCACCTGTTACCTGAACCATAGATATATCATGACCAAATAAATCATTGAAAAATGAAACATTTACAGTATAAACACGAAATAGATTATCTATGG
>SEYY01012335.1:0-5000 GCA_009176605.1 Armadillidium nasatum | reverse complement strand
GTATTATAATGAATAAGCTTGAAAGATTATATGATCAACAAGAAACCGAATCTCTAAACTAAACGAGACAAACAATGTTAAAATGTGATTCAGGAAATGCATCATCATCACTTTAAGATTCTGATAGACCACAGTAAGAGACACTAAAGTAACTAAAAAAATTTTCTAAGGGAGCTATGACCCATTTATCTGAGAAAAATCAGTTAGCCTGTTATGATTTTCTTATATATATATATATATATATATATATATATATATATATATATATATATATATATATATATATATATATATATATATATATATATATAGTTTTCAGTCTGCTAAATCTCTCACAGACTATTTCCATACAGAAAATTAATGTCCGCTATTGGACTCGAACCAGCGACCTTTAAGATGGTAGTCTCAAGCGTTATCCATTAGGCCACGGCGATACAAAAGGAAATCGCTTCGGAACTTGCTCACAACATTCAATTGCAACGTCAAGTCCCAAAGAATCTCCCCGATCGCAACTCGGGCCAAGGGTAACGAGGTCAAAGGTTGAATCCATTATTCGCGGACAATTATATAATAGAGTTTTCAGTCTGCTAAATCTCTCACAGACTATTTCCATACAGAAAATTAATGTCCGCTATTGGACTCGAACCAGCGACCTTTAAGATGGTAGTCTCAAGCGTTATCCATTAGGCCACGGCGATACAAAAGGAAATCGCTTCGGAACTTGCTCACAACATTCAATTGCAACGTCAAGTCCCAAAGAATCTCCCCGATCGCAACTCGGGCCAAGGGTAACGAGGTCAAAGGTTGAATCCATTATTCGCGGACAATTATATAATAGAGTTTTCAGTCTGCTAAATCTCTCACAGACTATTTCCATACAGAAAATTAATGTCCGCTATTGGACTCGAACCAGCGACCTTTAAGATGGTAGTCTCAAGCGTTATCCATTAGGCCACGGCGATACAAAAGGAAATCGCTTCGGAACTTGCTCACAACATTCAATTGCAACGTCAAGTCCCAAAGAATCTCCCCGATCGCAACTCGGGCCAAGGGTAACGAGGTCAAAGGTTGAATCCATTATTCGCGGACAATTATATAATAGAGTTTTCAGTCTGCTAAATCTCTCACAGACTATTTCCATACAGAAAATTAATGTCCGCTATTGGACTCGAACCAGCGACCTTTAAGATGGTAGTCTCAAGCGTTATCCATTAGGCCACGGCGATACAAAAGGAAATCGCTTCGGAACTTGCTCACAACATTCAATTGCAACGTCAAGTCCCAAAGAATCTCCCCGATCGCAACTCGGGCCAAGGGTAACGAGGTCAAAGGTTGAATCCATTATTCGCGGACAATTATATAATAGAGTTTTCAGTCTGCTAAATCTCTCACAGACTATTTCCATACAGAAAATTAATGTCCGCTATTGGACTCGAACCAGCGACCTTTAAGATGGTAGTCTCAAGCGTTATCCATTAGGCCACGGCGATACAAAAGGAAATCGCTTCGGAACTTGCTCACAACATTCAATTGCAACGTCAAGTCCCAAAGAATCTCCCCGATCGCAACTCGGGCCAAGGGTAACGAGGTCAAAGGTTGAATCCATTATTCGCGGACAATTATATAATAGAGTTTTCAGTCTGCTAAATCTCTCACAGACTATTTCCATACAGAAAATTAATGTCCGCTATTGGACTCGAACCAGCGACCTTTAAGATGGTAGTCTCAAGCGTTATCCATTAGGCCACGGCGATACAAAAGGAAATCGCTTCGGAACTTGCTCACAACATTCAATTGCAACGTCAAGTCCCAAAGAATCTCCCCGATCGCAACTCGGGCCAAGGGTAACGAGGTCAAAGGTTGAATCCATTATTCGCGGACAATTATATAATAGAGTTTTCAGTCTGCTAAATCTCTCACAGACTATTTCCATACAGAAAATTAATGTCCGCTATTGGACTCGAACCAGCGACCTTTAAGATGGTAGTCTCAAGCGTTATCCATTAGGCCACGGCGATACAAAAGGAAATCGCTTCGGAACTTGCTCACAACATTCAATTGCAACGTCAAGTCCCAAAGAATCTCCCCGATCGCAACTCGGGCCAAGGGTAACGAGGTCAAAGGTTGAATCCATTATTCGCGGACAATTATATAATAGAGTTTTCAGTCTGCTAAATCTCTCACAGACTATTTCCATACAGAAAATTAATGTCCGCTATTGGACTCGAACCAGCGACCTTTAAGATGGTAGTCTCAAGCGTTATCCATTAGGCCACGGCGATACAAAAGGAAATCGCTTCGGAACTTGCTCACAACATTCAATTGCAACGTCAAGTCCCAAAGAATCTCCCCGATCGCAACTCGGGCCAAGGGTAACGAGGTCAAAGGTTGAATCCATTATTCGCGGACAATTATATAATAGAGTTTTCAGTCTGCTAAATCTCTCACAGACTATTTCCATACAGAAAATTAATGTCCGCTATTGGACTCGAACCAGCGACCTTTAAGATGGTAGTCTCAAGCGTTATCCATTAGGCCACGGCGATACAAAAGGAAATCGCTTCGGAACTTGCTCACAACATTCAATTGCAACGTCAAGTCCCAAAGAATCTCCCCGATCGCAACTCGGGCCAAGGGTAACGAGGTCAAAGGTTGAATCCATTATTCGCGGACAATTATATAATAGAGTTTTCAGTCTGCTAAATCTCTCACAGACTATTTCCATACAGAAAATTAATGTCCGCTATTGGACTCGAACCAGCGACCTTTAAGATGGTAGTCTCAAGCGTTATCCATTAGGCCACGGCGATACAAAAGGAAATCGCTTCGGAACTTGCTCACAACATTCAATTGCAACGTCAAGTCCCAAAGAATCTCCCCGATCGCAACTCGGGCCAAGGGTAACGAGGTCAAAGGTTGAATCCATTATTCGCGGACAATTATATAATAGAGTTTTCAGTCTGCTAAATCTCTCACAGACTATTTCCATACAGAAAATTAATGTCCGCTATTGGACTCGAACCAGCGACCTTTAAGATGGTAGTCTCAAGCGTTATCCATTAGGCCACGGCGATACAAAAGGAAATCGCTTCGGAACTTGCTCACAACATTCAATTGCAACGTCAAGTCCCAAAGAATCTCCCCGATCGCAACTCGGGCCAAGGGTAACGAGGTCAAAGGTTGAATCCATTATTCGCGGACAATTATATAATAGAGTTTTCAGTCTGCTAAATCTCTCACAGACTATTTCCATACAGAAAATTAATGTCCGCTATTGGACTCGAACCAGCGACCTTTAAGATGGTAGTCTCAAGCGTTATCCATTAGGCCACGGCGATACAAAAGGAAATCGCTTCGGAACTTGCTCACAACATTCAATTGCAACGTCAAGTCCCAAAGAATCTCCCCGATCGCAACTCGGGCCAAGGGTAACGAGGTCAAAGGTTGAATCCATTATTCGCGGACAATTATATAATAGAGTTTTCAGTCTGCTAAATCTCTCACAGACTATTTCCATACAGAAAATTAATGTCCGCTATTGGACTCGAACCAGCGACCTTTAAGATGGTAGTCTCAAGCGTTATCCATTAGGCCACGGCGATACAAAAGGAAATCGCTTCGGAACTTGCTCACAACATTCAATTGCAACGTCAAGTCCCAAAGAATCTCCCCGATCGCAACTCGGGCCAAGGGTAACGAGGTCAAAGGTTGAATCCATTATTCGCGGACAATTATATAATAGAGTTTTCAGTCTGCTAAATCTCTCACAGACTATTTCCATACAGAAAATTAATGTCCGCTATTGGACTCGAACCAGCGACCTTTAAGATGGTAGTCTCAAGCGTTATCCATTAGGCCACGGCGATACAAAAGGAAATCGCTTCGGAACTTGCTCACAACATTCAATTGCAACGTCAAGTCCCAAAGAATCTCCCCGATCGCAACTCGGGCCAAGGGTAACGAGGTCAAAGGTTGAATCCATTATTCGCGGACAATTATATAATAGAGTTTTCAGTCTGCTAAATCTCTCACAGACTATTTCCATACAGAAAATTAATGTCCGCTATTGGACTCGAACCAGCGACCTTTAAGATGGTAGTCTCAAGCGTTATCCATTAGGCCACGGCGATACAAAAGGAAATCGCTTCGGAACTTGCTCACAACATTCAATTGCAACGTCAAGTCCCAAAGAATCTCCCCGATCGCAACTCGGGCCAAGGGTAACGAGGTCAAAGGTTGAATCCATTATTCGCGGACAATTATATAATAGAGTTTTCAGTCTGCTAAATCTCTCACAGACTATTTCCATACAGAAAATTAATGTCCGCTATTGGACTCGAACCAGCGACCTTTAAGATGGTAGTCTCAAGCGTTATCCATTAGGCCACGGCGATACAAAAGGAAATCGCTTCGGAACTTGCTCACAACATTCAATTGCAACGTCAAGTCCCAAAGAATCTCCCCGATCGCAACTCGGGCCAAGGGTAACGAGGTCAAAGGTTGAATCCATTATTCGCGGACAATTATATAATAGAGTTTTCAGTCTGCTAAATCTCTCACAGACTATTTCCATACAGAAAATTAATGTCCGCTATTGGACTCGAACCAGCGACCTTTAAGATGGTAGTCTCAAGCGTTATCCATTAGGCCACGGCGATACAAAAGGAAATCGCTTCGGAACTTGCTCACAACATTCAATTGCAACGTCAAGTCCCAAAGAATCTCCCCGATCGCAACTCGGGCCAAGGGTAACGAGGTCAAAGGTTGAATCCATTATTCGCGGACAATTATATAATAGAGTTTTCAGTCTGCTAAATCTCTCACAGACTATTTCCATACAGAAAATTAATGTCCGCTATTGGACTCGAACCAGCGACCTTTAAGATGGTAGTCTCAAGCGTTATCCATTAGGCCACGGCGATACAAAAGGAAATCGCTTCGGAACTTGCTCACAACATTCAATTGCAACGTCAAGTCCCAAAGAATCCCCGATCGCAACT
>SEYY01012334.1:0-10431 GCA_009176605.1 Armadillidium nasatum | reverse complement strand
TATATATATATATATATATATATATATATATATATATATATATATATATATATATACTTGGTTAATTCAATCAACGTACAATAAACAATTAGAAATGAGTGTTTTTGGATGATCTCTTGTACTGTCCTTCAGGGACGTCACGCAAGAGCATCCAGAAGAAGTCCCCCCCCCCTCCATCATACAGGGATTCCACTTGCCTTGGTAATTGGTTTTCATCTTATATCTTGGTTTAATCTTTCTCCAGTATTATAATTTGAGGGAACTTTTGTTCGAAAGTAAATAATAAAAAAAAATATATATATTTATATATATTTTTAATTTTTGTATTTAAGTACACTCCATGTAGCCTCTATATTTTGGGTGTAAGCTCCAGTTTGAGGATCGAAATTTTTTTTACTGTGGTTCAAAGTAAGATTTTTAAAAAGTTTTTTTACGACAATTGATGAACTAAAAAACTTAAATTGGGTGTTATACCCAGCATATGTCTACGGGGGGCTCTGACCCCAGTACCCCCGACCCGTGAGTGATGATATTGTCGACTACTTTTCCTTTTCTACGATTTGGGGTATTTTCCATTTTTTTTTTCAGGGAGAGTTCCCCAACAATTGAGCTTGTGCCAAAAAAAAAAAAAATTACCTTGATATTACAATTTCAGATATAAATTTTCCATAACTTTTGTGATTTTCTCCGTTTATAACTTGAGTCCCTTCTATGGGAATTAATTTGATTACGTACTCACTTTTATCTTGTAAATTATACATTAGGAACACTTCACCAGAAATGCCCTCACCAATTTTCTGTCAATTTTCCAGCAACCTATAAACAAAAATTGTATTGGAAAATTATTTATATAATTATATTTTGTTACTAATAAAAATAATTCCAACTAGCTCTCTCTCTCTCTCATTTGAATAACTTTACATCTCCATGCTTACCCATGTCTCTTTTTAAGTTTCCTTTCTGATTACATTCATAGGAGCAGTCAGAACATTTAATTTATTTATTTATTTATTTATTTTTTTTTTCCTCCCATTAAGTAAGGGGTTGGTAAAGTTAATGCCCTTGATCAAACCTTGATCATGAGGACACTTCTATTTTTTTTAATCACCCAAAGCTCAACAATTAAAATACTAATACTTTTCTTTACTACCATTTTGCTCAACTCTAAGGTGTTAATAAGAACACTTAGTTTTTTGAGATGCTCCATCAGACCTCTGTCACCGCCCCCCTTCCGAATAATACTGGAGAATGTTCTGTAGACAGATCATAATTTATTGATAAATCTTTTTAGACGTATTTCGTCTAATATTAAATATATAAACTTTTCATATTCTTACTTCGTGATTTATTAAATATTTATATTAAGCAAAGAAGACAATTAAATTAGGTTAATAGTAGTAGTAATTTTTCTCCAACAATAATGAAAGATGGATTTATCGGAACACTGTGCATAGATATGTTTTGATTGCATTTTGGGAAAAGTTCCAGTCAGTTAATCGCATCAATTTAAACTGCGATTTACCTCCCCAAAAGCAAGTGTGTTCGTCCCTCGATGTGAAATTATGACAGCGTCAGCTGGTTTAGGTGGCCACTACCCTTAGATGTTACTCTCTCCTTAGCGACATGATGGTACAAAGTAAGAAATCTTAACAGGATGATACAAAGAAACCAAGAAATCTTTCTGGATTTTCTTGTTGAAACTCCCTCTTCATCTGCTTTTTTCTTTTTAATCTGAAAAACTCATTTCGGAAATTAAAGCAAAAATATTCATCCATAACTTCCTGCACATAGTTCAGATGAGTAAAGTTGCAGTTTCATGATGTGATATGCATGAACAAGAAATCATGGATGAATTATTAATTTTGTACACAAATAATTAATAATAAAAATAGTTACAACAATAATAACCTTTTTTCTTCATTATACTCATCCCAAAGTTTTAATATTTAGGAAGTGATGAGAAAAGGCCTTATTCAACTATACAAAAGTTGAACAATATTTTTCATTTTCGTGTCTCAAGTTACTGAGACGGCTGATATATATATATATATATATATATATATATATATATATATATATATATATATATATATATATATATATATATATATATATATATATATATATATATATATATATATATATATATATATATATATGATATTTACTTGTTGCCAAACAGATAATGCCTGTTTGGCATTATTGAAAAGAAACTGCTCCAGGGGTTCCCCCCCATACCCATAGTTGAGGGAGAGAAATAGTTGATCTTTTTCAAAATTATCTGGCCGGTCGTTTTCAGATCCTAAAAGGAAAAGACAAATTATAAAAATATTTACGGGAATGAAGTAAAATACAAAAGATAAGTTAGATAAATGAACCAACGTAAAAAGAAATTATTAATTTTAATACCTTTGCAATGCCATTACAAAGATATTTGTAATAAATTACAAAGATTTATAATTTAATTAATTTAATTATATTTGGGACCCAAAATTAGTATGTTGCAATGGTATCACTTAAGATATTTTGGAAATTAACCTTACTCTTAAATAAGAATTCTATACACATTAGAGCAGTAATAAATTTAGAATTCTGCTATATAAAAATGATAAATTTTTTAAAATAATTTTAATTTTAATTTCCAAAATCTGAATAAAAATTACAAATTAAATTATTGTTAATTCTTGATCAGGATTTCGACTACCGATGAGATCATTATCGTAAAAAAATTAATGAATGAACCAAATTTGCATCACACTGTGACCAACCTCATCACAAAGGACATTTGGTCATGGGCAATTTTTTACCTTTTGTTATAATAGCCAAGATTTTCTTTTCAAGTTTTTTTCTTTATCATTGTAGGGAATTTGTTTCCATTTTAATCATCTCCATATTCGGTATTTCATAAATAATTAAAATTTGTTTCTATCTTAATTTTTGTAGAAGACTTGCTAAACGAAAATATATTCTTTCCACCTTCAACTTAAAACACATTTTCAAATAAAGAGCATCCATAGGTGCAAAAAAAAAAAAAAAAAAAAAAATGATCAGAATGTTTCATCTCTCAACTCTGTAAGCCTGAAAAATACTATTGCCTATCTCTCTGGGAGTGGAGGTAAAAGACCAGAGACCCTAGGAGAGAGTGCAAGTCAGTGCCTCGAGAGTCTTCTATCACCAATGGTTTATTTTCTTTCACGACGTAACTCAACAGGTTTGCGTATTTTGCTCAAAATAACCCTGGCAAAATCTGGATAAAACCCTTACGAGACTATATCTTCCGGTGAGCAAAGGCAGGAGGCTTACTAATTTCCACCGCAGTTGGGAAACTCCGGATATTTAAAGGCCAAGAAAAATTAATTACTATTTATTTAAAAGACTAAACTATTTTAAAAATTGTTTATTAACAATATATAATTTTCTAAAATTTAAAATTAAACTAAACTATTTTTTCGAACCCCAAAGATCTTTTTAAATTTTTTTGTCTTAAACGAAATTCATATTTGAAGCAGTTTTAAAATTACTATTTTAAAAAGTTAGCTTCGGTTGTAATATTAAAATTTTAAATACTAAATAGTACATAAGTGAATGAAGTAAAATGGATTAATAATAAAATAAAATTGGCTGACGTATTGATAAAAGTAGGAGTTTACGAGATGGAAGGGCGAAGTCTTTAGCTTGAGAAGAAAGCAAAGTCGGAGTTGACTTTATTTACAAAATCTATCTTACTTTCAAAAAATATCCTCATCTTACGCCAGCCACCCGTAGCTAGTTTATTTTTACTACAGTTTGAAAACCCTCCTTTTATCGTACTTCCTGCGTGTTAAATTGTCTCCACTTTTCTATTTCTTCTCATTAGTGTCTTTGTGTGAAAGAACAAAGTTTAGTTTTGAAACGTCATTTTTTTTAAATTTAATCTCCGCTTTTATGATTCATTTGGGAGACTTACTAAAAAAGTGAAAACAATTTAGATTAGCAAAAAAAGCGATTTACTTCAGTTAGTTTTGTTCCATTTAATAAAATCAAATGCAGTCTGTGAGCATAACAATGAGTGAAAAAGGCCAATGGATACTTTGCTTTTATTCTAGTTTTAACTCCAGATATAAGTGAGGTTCCATCGTAGGTCTGGCCAACCAATTTTGATGAGGAACTTTAAAACAGTCAAGAATCTCAATTACCGTATTTGTTATAAATTCTGCGCTCCTCTATTTTCTGATATCGGAAAAAAAAGAATTCTTGCTGTCATAATAGACGTCTGTCTGCTTGGACTACGTCTTGTGACATTATTGGGGGCCTGTCCGGGATTCTTAATTAATTTTGATTAATGTCTAGGGGTAATTGAAATATTCGTTAAAATAAATGATATTCTTGTTAATTTATAATAAGAAATACCTCCATCTCTGAGCTTAATACTATGGAAGAATGTAGTTATGAAGGTATCCTTTTTGTTGTTCTTAATTACCGTGCTTCAAAACTTGCTTCTTTACTTTGTAAGCTGTTTCGTACATGCATATCAAGTTTGACTTTCCTTATTGCTGGAAGTCACTCTTAATCCTTTAACTATATTCTATTGATTTAACTATTATTTTCAAAGTTTGTAGAATCGGAGTTCCCTTCAAGCTTACTTGTGTGTGTTAACTATTAGATGAAGATTGGAGAAGTTAAAAATTCAAAGCAAACTTTGCCAATTTTCATTGCTATTCTGAGGTTATCCTTTTTTCAGAAGAATAAGAATAAAATGTTTCATGTTTTGCATACGAAAATTTATGTATTCTTAAGTCAAACTTTATGTTCTGCATACTCCTTTTTCATTTCAAATACATTCGCTCCAACTTCTTCATTCTCCCTTTTTTTTTCAGGACTTTTTTTTTTTTTGCACGAACGTATAAACGTTATATAGTTTTAAATATTGCTCCAAACTCCATAAATGTTTTTGAAACTTTTACTGAGATGGAAGCAACCTTATCGCGAGATATGTCAATTCCTCCTGCGTTGTCTGAGCAAGAAAATAATGAAGATGAAGTTTCTTCTTGCTCTAGTGAATTCAAGCTTAGCGGAACTCCAATTCCAAAATGGGAAAGAGTACACACACGAAATACTGAAGAGAGAGGTTGTTCTATTCAGATAATTATTTCCTCCGGAAATGATTCACAGATTGAACGACCAAGAGTAGGAAAATCAGAACTCGAATCTGAAAGAAAAGTTGAAATCTAATTTGTTCAATGAAAAACAAGTCACTTCTGATATAGTCATCTCTAAAGATCTTAAAACCGTAAGGCCATCCATGCTAAAAGAAGATTCTCCTGGTTCAGAAAACGCTTTAAAAGTTGACAATCAAAACTGAAACTATGCTTCCGCATTCAGACCAGAAATTAACCGTTGCTTCTAGAATTACAATTCACTCGTCTGAGAATGAAAACTCACTGCCGCCTCCAGACTAAAACCTATCGGTACAACGATAATACCGATAATTACAAGTGCAAAAATAATAATTTGTAGTAAAGTTATTTAACTTTAAAGAGCAAGTGTTCCGTACCGTATTATAGGCCGATTGTGCCATGAAATATGCGTCCGTGTTCCAAAATGCAAAATTTGGCTTTCCCTTTTCTTTGCCACTTATTTAAACGGAACTATAGCGGTTAGAAAATCGGATAATATATAATTTGATGATTCATGGAACGCACTATTCTAGTTTAAAATTTCAAGGGTCTAACTATTACGTTTTTTAAAAAAAGAAATTATAGTTTCAACGAGCAGCCGCAATAAAGCCCACAAGGACCCATAACAGATACTTGTGCAAGTATATAAAAAAATGGGATAAAACAAAGTTTTATATATATATATATATATATATATATATATATATATATATATATATATATATATATATATATATATATATATATATATATATATATATATATATATATATACTCGGCACCATATCCCGTATAATACAAGATGGTGTCGGCGTAAAAAGTATTCATATTCCTGTAACCGTAAGTGGAAAGGGAGAAATACTGAGACTGCTTGATATTACAATTTCTGGTATAACTTCTTGAAAAGTCTTCTGCTTCTCCCCGCTGACGAGAGCCTCTCCTTCAATTGGAATGACTTTGATTATTTTTTCCGAAATTTGAAATACTTCGCCAGAAATGCCTTCCCCACATTTTCTGCAATTTTTCGTAAGCTCTTCATTAAAAAAGGTATATATATATATATATATATATATATATATATATATATATATATATATATATATATATATATATATATATATATATATATATATATATATATATATATATATATATATATATATATATATATATATATATATATATATATATATATATATATATATATATATATTAAAATTGGTAGTTGCCAGATTAAAAATTAATGTAGTTAAAAAAGAGTCAAATATTTTTGGAGACTGTTGGTTAAAGTCAAATGTCAGCTTCTCTCGACGTCTAGTAGGGTCAAGTTCAATATTTCTTGATACCTGTGTGATTAAGGGCAGTTGATTGGTTTGAAGTTGGGAATATTCTTGAAGTAATATCCGTTGCATTCAGAGTCTTTCGTGATAATAAATTTTCATATACGTGTTAATTTTAGAGAAATCTGTTAACTATTAAACTAAATATTCTTTGAGGCTGAAAATGGGTTGAATTTATTCGTTTTAAGCTGTGAGGAAATAAAAATTTTCTCAAGTTTATTCTCGCTGTGTAACATTTCCGTTTATATAAATATTCTTTATAAACTACTAACCCTAGTCTCTAAATAACTAACATCTCAATATAGTCAACTGAAACTCTATATTGAACTTGTGAAAATCCTCACATCAGGATATATTTTTGCTCGTACGTTGAGCAACGTAAATGAAATCTAAAACTCTATTTTATCGTGAAAACATTTTCCTTACAGGTTTAAACCTTTCATAGTCGTCTGAAAGTTTACTACAGTTAAATTTATTTAGTTTAAACAGGTTGTATATGCAAATATTTATATTTGTGTATACGTAAAAAGCTTATACGGCCTGAAATAAGGTTTAGAAAAGCTAACCTGTAGTAGAATAAGTCATACACTGTAGTCTTAACGAGAATTATTTGAAAAAATCGAACATTCGATATTATATATATATATATATATATATATATATATATATATATATATATATATATATATATATATATATATATATATATATATATATATATATATATATATATATATATATATATATATATATATATATATATAAGCTTAAGAAATTGCTGACCTTATATCTATTTTGAAATTTCCCTAGCTTAGTGACAGGTTTTAATTTTTCGTTTGAAGATATATGTTTTAATTGTTCTACAGATTGATATATATATATATATATATATATATATATATATATATATATATATATATATATATATATATATATATATATATATATATATAATTAAAATTAAGGCCAACGCAAAGGCGAGTATATTTTATTTGAACGTTTCGAATCACAGGGATTCATCTTCAGCTAAAATGAAATTAATGCGCAAAAATTAAAACATTAAAAATTTTTCAAAAGAAGAAAAGTATTAATTAAAAAGGCACCAACACTCATGACAAACATCGTAAAGACAAAACAGACAGAAAAACAGAAATTAAGGAACGGAAAATATTTTTAAAAAGTGGGTGAGAAAACAAATAGATATAAAAGCACACACATGTACAGTCGTGAACAAAAGTTCGTTCCTATTAGGCTGGAAATAAATATTTATATAAAATGGGGATCATTTCAGGTTCAGCCAAAAACAGCTCAATTAAGCCCCTCTCAATGTTTTTATTGTCTTTTTATTCAAAATAGAGCTTTTATGAAATGATTTCCATTTTATATAAATATTTATTTCCAGCCTAATAGGAACGAACTTTTGTTCACGACTGTACATATAATTAGAATAAAAACTAAAAATAAAATTAAAATTAGAGATGAACGAATAAAAACAATCCGATAAAAAAGATGAGCAAAACTTTAAAAAAAGTGATAATAAGTATAATAAAAATAATAATAATAATAAAAATAAAATGACAATAATTAAAAACAATAAAAATAATTGGCATCAATAAAAATTACAAAAATAATAAACGGAATAGCAATAAGGAAATAATACCTTTCTCTTCATTATATTTATCCCAAAGTTTTAAGAGCTCGGGAGGGTACTCCCCTTTTATAAGTTTCGCTTTAAAAAAAACGAACAAATGGGGTGCAATGATTTTCTTTCTCCTCGAAGGTTACTGAGACAGCTGAAATAATTATTATTATATATATATATATATATATATATATATATATATATATATATATATATATATATATATATATATATATATATATATATATATATATATATATATATATATATATATATATATATATATAGTGTGTGTGTGCGTGATGGGATGATCCGGCAGTTTCGCATCCGAATCCAGAATCGAACCCGGGCCCTATAGCACAAAAGCATTGAGTTTTACCACTACGCTACTGGCGGTTCAAAAGAAATCCAAAGAGGAGGCTTATGAATTAACAAGAGCAACCCCCGAGGACTTCTCCCGACCGCGCTTGAGCGTGAGGCAACATGACCCGGGCTCGGCCCCCCCCTTTCCCCTCGTAAACTTAAATAGGTCCATAATAGGTTAGCAGACCTTAATTGTGGTCTTCATTCCCCTCCACTCACTATATATATATATATATATATATATATATATATATATATATATATATATATATATATATATATATATATATATATATATATATATATATATATATATATTCAAAGTTAACCATTTTGAGGTTCGTCAGCTGCTTTTTTTTAAATTTATGCAAGAATTTCCCATTATTTTCGTTCGCGGCCCATTGAATGTTGATGAGGATCTCCGTATCGGATAACATGGGACCTCTGACCATTCTTATTATTTCAGCTCGGGATATTTTTTGGTACAGCTTATTCTGTTACGATATATTTTATTCACGTATTTTGATGCCATTTTTATTAAAACCTAATGAAAAAAACAAAACAAATCCGCAATATATATATATATATATATATATATATATATATATATTATATATATATATATATATATATATATATATATATATATATATATATATATATATATATATTATATATATATATATATTATATATATATTATATATTATATATATATATATATATATATATATATATATATATATATATATATATATATATATATATATATATATATATATATATATATATATATATATATATATATATATATATATATATATATATGAGAACGATCTTTCTGCACTACTAGGTGTTATGGATGGAGTTGGCATCAAGGTTCCCAACCGGAAACACTTGATTAAACTCATTTTCAAAGATCAAGTTCCTTTATTTTTTAAAGTATTATATTCTGGTTTACCTTAAGTTCATCACTTCCAACAACCTTTAATTCATTGCTCAATATTTCTTTTTCGAATATTGGATAAGTTTCCAGTAATGTATTGAAAAGATCAGTTGGAAATTGATTCTTATAATTAGCAAATTTTTCTATATCAATAAGAGCAAAGAAATTTAATTTAGAGACATCAGAAAACCTGTTTTCTAATTGAACAATTACATGATCAAAATTGTTATAGTACAAAGCTTTCCATTCACTTCTATCGTTAGATCCTCTTATTTTTTGAATGGTCTCACATTTTAACGGCTTCTCCGTAAACATTTTCAAAAGCTTCTTCTGATCTTGTGTGTGATAATTTGAAAGTCACTTCCTTTACGTATTTATTTACAGATTTTGTTTGAAGAATACCAAATAAAACTCCACATATATATCAAAAGGACTATTATATTTGCAGAGTAAGAAAATAAGAGAATTCTAAAAGAGTATATTTTAACCTCTTTGCCAGTACAATTGAATAATAATCATTATGCCATTCTTCGAGAATGGTATCGAAAACTTCAATTAGCATTTCATAAGATTCTTTAATGACACTTAACACAGCGTTCATTAAAATTTGAAAGAGTATCTGAAGGTGCAATTGGCTTTTTAAAATTTCTTTTCCTTTTGATTTTGATATGTTGCAGTAATGCCTTTCGTTTGGGAGACTTGCTAAAAAAAAAGTGAAAACAATTTAGATTAGCAAAAAAGCGCTTCAGTTCAGGTAGTTTTGTTTCCATTTAATAAAATCAAATGCAGTCTGTGAGCATAACAATGAGTGAAAAAGGCCAATGGATACTTTGCTTTTATTCTGGTTTTAACTCCAGATATATCACCCGCCATAACTGAGGCTACATCGTAGGTCTGGACAATCAATTTTGATGAACTTTGAAAACCGTCAAGAATCTCAATTTCCGTATTTGTTATATATTCTGCCCCTCTATTTTCTGATATC
>SEYY01012333.1:35000-36491 GCA_009176605.1 Armadillidium nasatum | reverse complement strand
TGATAGGTGAAACATGAAAGCCATTGAAAAGGACAAAAAAGTTTTTTTAGGAATATTTGATTGGGGTAGATAATTGAATATTATTAATACAGTATATGGTCTACATTTGAATTGGATATTTAAAAAAATATTAATACTCAAGGGTTGAGTTGTACGGAGGCTCTGCTCTCTGTAGACATATATTCGCGTGCCATGCATTTACATTCTTAACGGATTTTTCCCATACGAAAAAATATAGGCCGCATACCATGGTATCATAATGCAAACCCCAGACTTGCCCGTTGTGGTGCCTCCTCATTTCCAGCAAATTCTGTTTTGTGGAATTCTCTGCAATCATCTGTTTTTCCAGCTGCATTTTAATCTTCCTCTCTTTAAAGCCTCTGTCTGCTCTCCCCTTTGAGATCTGTTTCTTATTTCATTTTCATTCGTAGCTGATCAAATTTAATAAAAGAAGAAAACTCTTTCCATACTGAATGGTTATTTTGGGAATCCACCTAATTTGACCTCTCAGAGGCTTATTTATTTCAGCCATTTTCGATAAATTATAAAGAAATCGTGTAGTACTTTATAATGAAATGAAATAAAAATGTTAATGGATTTAACAGAAAAAGTTATTTTTTAAATTTAAACTTTTTTCTACATAACTATTTTTCGGAAAAAGATATTTGAAATATATCGGAAACTAGATTTTAAAAAAATGATAATGGATAAAAATTTTAATATTTGGATCTGCAAAACTTTTATAGATTGTTGAAATTCGACATGTTTTCAGCTTCAGAAATTATATATTATAATTATAATAATAATTATATAATAACAATTTCCTTGCTTTGTAGTTTCAAGTTTTTAGGTGTTGTAATTTATTCACTTTGTATCGTCTAATAAATTTTTTAAAAATTATATTTCTAAAGTTAGCTAATTATAATATATATATATATATATATATATATATATATATATATATATATATATATATATATATATATATATATATATATATATATATATATATATATATATATATATATATATATATATATATATATATATATATATATATATATATATATATATATATATATATATATATATATATATATATATATATATATATATATATATATATATATATATATATATATATATATATATATATATATATATATATATATATATATATATATATATATATATATATATATATATATATATATATATATATATATATATATATATATATATATATATATATATATATATATATATATATATATATATATATATATATATATATATATATATATATATATATATATATATATATATATATATATATATATATATATATATATATATATATATATATATATATATATATATATATATATATATATGTAAATTATTTTATGCAAAACTTTTACTTTATAAAAGTTATAGCTACAATATTTAAGACACTCTCGGGCCATAATTTAAGGGGAAAAAAATCTTTCA
>SEYY01012333.1:0-32500 GCA_009176605.1 Armadillidium nasatum | reverse complement strand
TTAAAAATATTATTGTGATATTTTTTACCATTTATTGCAACGAATATAATGAAAATTTTTATATTAAAACTTTTTTTTTATTTAGTCGTGTACAATTCATTTATTTAACATGTCAATATCGATTGATATTATTTTATACTATTATTATACTATTATTTTCACTATTACTCAAGGCTTTAAATTAAATGCCATAAAAATACTTTTCTTTTTATCACATTAAAGATTGATACGACCAGATATCATTGATATAATTACTTGAAAATGACAAGTTATTGCAACCCTTCTTCTTTTTCCTTTAAACTCCCAGCATTAAAACCTGTATTAATTAAATTTCGCAGTATGAATACAACGTAGACAGGGAACCTACAGTCTAAAGACTCGCTAGATCTGTATTATGTTTCGGTTGTGATGATATGAGGACGAAGAAGTTCCTTATATCGCACTTGTTATGAAACTTTGAACTACAAATTTTAAATAAATTGATATTAAAATCTTGTTGGATACTCACATACACAAACGCAAACACACACAAGTTTATCTACCTATCTATCTATCTATCTATCTATCTATCTATCTATCTATCTATCTATATATATATATATATATATATATATATATATATATATATATATATATATATATATATATATATATATATATATATATTATATATATATATATATATATATATATATATATATATATATATATATATATATATATATATATATATATATATATATATATATATATATATATATATATATATATATATATATATATATATATATATATATATATATATATATATATATATATATATATATATATATATATATATATATATATATATATATATATATATATATATATATATATATATATATATATATATATATATATATATATTATTACATACATCCGCATGGCTGTTACCTCTGCAGCACTCCTGAATGCGTCTTCAGTAGAGCAGGATGCAAGAAAGATTCCTATATTAATTCGGTTCCCCTATACCACAATATGCTCGACTTTGGGATTACGGCTCTCAACCTCCCGCGGGAAACCATTGTTAAGGTTGCTTATAAAAAAGAATGCTACATCAAGGTAAGGAATTAGTTTTATATTTCATATTGCAATGAATGTATCTTCCATCTCCTCAGCTTCGTCTATATATATATATATATATATATATATATATATATATATATATATATATATATATATATATATATATATATATATATATATATATATATATATATATATATATATATATATATATATATATATATATATATATATATATATATATATATATATATATAATAAGAGGAATATAATTGGTGGAACTCTATCTAAAAATAAGTTGTGAAATAGGAAGCAATGCTCCTATGGACTTGCCGAAGAATGCTTGACAAGGCATAGGAGCTGAATCCAAATTTGGCCAAATTTGGCTAACGTCAAACGAGTTTTAATAGTAGAATTTGTAAAGAGTAGGGTGAGAATTGTATATGAAGGGTTAAGTAATTACATTGGTGAAGGCCTTTCTTTGATCATACCTTTGCGATTAATTTTAGTTGAATAAAGAGAATTAAGTTATATGTGTATGAGTTTATGTTGAATATTTAACTTCGTAAATCAAGGTCACATTAAAAAGCGTACTCAATTAGTGAGATCACGTGTTTCTTATATGTTGTAATTTTATGACATAAAATAACTGTTAACGGAAAGATAAGAATTATTGAGTGAATGTATGCTCTCGCTTCTGTGTGAGTGAGTGTATGGATGTGCTTGTATGTGGAGGATGACTGTGCCCTTATACACTTTACAAGTTTTAATGTTTTACTACTTAAAATAAGGATAAAAATGTTAAACAAAAATTTAAAACTTACAAAAGAAAAAAAAAGAAAAATTTAAAAACTTACAAAAGAAATAAATAAATAAAATAAAAAATATGAAATAAAAAAGAAAGTCAATAGAAATTTAAAAGTGATTTTTAAAAATTGAAGAAAAATGGAGTTTAGAAAAAAACAAAAACAAAATTAAAAATTAAACAAAATAAATGAAAAGAAAAGCTAAGAAAAGATAAGAAATGTTGAGTAAAGGTTTGTTTATGCTTGTGTGTGAGTTCGAGCATGTATGTGTGAGTGAGTGTATGGATGCTCGTGCACGTTTTAATGTTTTATAGCATAAAATAAGGTTAAAAATATTTTAAAAATTCAAAAACTTACAAAAGAAAAGGACAAAAAATTTAAAAACTTAAAAAAATTAAAAATTAAAAAATAAAAATTTAAAATAGATTTTTAAAAAATCAGCAAACAAAAATGAAATTAAATCAAAAAATAAAAATTATACAAAATTAAGTGAAAATAAATAAATCATTAAAAAATTATTGAATGAAAAAATAATAATAATAAAAAAGTAAAGAAATAAACAAACATTTGTTTGGAGAGAAAAGAATAGTTACAGATTTAAAGAAACTGTTTGAAATTATTTGAGAGATTATAATGGTGTCTGATCTTTATTATGTTCACTCTTGTGTGACAGCGTATTTATGTGGCATTTATGAATGTGAACGTGCTTATGAATGTGTGTATGTATTTGATTATATATATATATATATATATATATATATATATATATATATATATATATATATATATATATATATATATAATATATTATATATATATATATATATATATATATATATATATATATATATATATATGATTGTGTGTGTTTTTTGTGTATGTGTATGTTTGCATATATATGTATTGAGTATGATATAATATATATATATATATATATATATATATATATATATATATATATATATATATATATATATATATATATTGAATGTATCTGTCTGTGTATGTGGTTACTGGGTGTTGTATGTATAAGTATGTATGTATTTTAATGAAATTTTTTTTAAGGAAATCTGAGTAGTAAAGGAAAAGGTGAATTATTTTAGTTATAACTTTGTTAAGAAAATCGGGTTTTAGTTTAAAATATATTAAATAATAAGGAATAATAATATATGTATTGTGAAATAAAATGTAAATGTTAAGAATGCAAGGTGGTTTAAAATAGAATAAATATGTGATGTATGATATTAAAATTTAGAAATTTGTAAATTGATGTACATTACTTATTAAAAACATAATTTTATTTTGAACAAAGCTTATCATCTAATGATTTATAAGGTTAGGAGTTCGAATCCCTTTCAACGAAATTTGATTTTTTTTTCTTTCTTTTTTAATAAATATACAGTATGTATTTGAAATGGTATTGGCGGCTGGTATGTGTCATATGATTTTTTTCTGGAGAAAGTATTTGAAGCTTTGGCCAATAGATTGAGAGGGAAGCCATGTGATATGCTTTATAACTAAAAATATGGCCTTGTATTTCCGGCACTAAAAACAGGCGACGTTGTCGCGTCTCTTTCCTTCGTTCACTTAAAGGAAAACTTCCGGGGGAAAAACATGAGAAGGAAAGAGCGGCGTATTGGTCGAGAAGAATTTTCTAAAAGGAGATAGGTGATGTCCAGAATATCCAATTGGGTTTACGAATCAGTTTGGAAAGGGGACAGTACCTCTCCCCCAAAGAAGCCTACAACTTGAAGCTACCCAACCAAAACTGTCTCAGGGGAAGAGTGTGAAAAATGGGGTGTAGGACTACCCCACCTCCCCGATTAAGATTAAACCTCTCCTAGGGGTCAGAAAGGAGCAAGAGCCTATATATATATATATATATATATATATATATATATATATATATATATATATATATATATATATATATATATATATATGGATAAACGGGGAAGTCGGGCAACAATGCGTGTCAAATATTTTGGATATCGGTAACGTCAAAATTTGGGACGCCAAATTTGCGCTGCCCGAATTTTTGGGCAACTTTAACTTTTTTATTGCAGAAAATTGGCCTTATAAAAAATGAATTTAATAATTTTATTGCATGCTCTAATGTTGTAGCATTAAAATGAGGTATTAATCATTATTGCAAAACAATTTTAAAATTAACTAACTTTTGAAACTCAAGACCCCCAACGGAGGCATATATATGACATTAGGTGACAACGAATTTATGTTTGTTTAGTATGCAAATTGAAAAAATCGATATATCTTTTAACCTATATGTATATATATATTTGTTTTTATTGACTTGAAAAAATTCCTTATTAAATTTCCTTTAATTTGATATACGTATCAAGGCATTTAATTTTATATAAAAAAATATTGCCCTTTTTTTTATTTTCCTGTGAGATTTGTTCTTGCACTCAAAATCCTGTTTTAAAGCAAATTTTAAATTTCTTTTCTTCAATGGTCCAATAGATGGAGATTGCAAAAAGGGGCGGAGCGAATGTCTTAAATTCATAATAATAATTAATGTATTGCAATTCTTGAAAGCACAAAATTGGGCGCGTTTTTTAAATTTTTTTTTTTTTTCTAAATCTTCTCTGAGAAAACTTGTTAGTGAAAATAAGATTCTCTCTCTCTCTCTAGGTTAAAGTATAAAATCCGAAGGCTATCAGTAAATTGTATTTGAGGAAAGAAGGTTTCACTTGTTTCGAAGATATTATGTGTAGTAGACTGTCAGACGAAGGAACTGTCTTTTTGAGGCACTGAAAACCAGGTTTTCTTTGCTCTAATTATATACGAGGACGGTCAGTTGCTCCAGGCCCACCCTCTTAGCATCAATTATTTGATATTGTGGGTAGTTCTCCAAACTGAAAGAAATAATGAAGGGAGTCGTCGTTGGCATTAGGGATATGAGAAGTGACAGATAAATCCCTAATAAAAGTACAGTAAGAGTTGTTGACAGAAGAAAATACTAAGGAACACCACTATTTATAGAATTAAAGTTTGTTATTATTAGGATATCGATTTACAAATATTGTTAAAAATACTTTAATAAATTGTTATTAAAAAGTTTACAGCTTTTCGAAACGATAATCTTATTGTCTTGGAGAGTAAAATTTTCACGTAGGTTGACAATTTTTACGACTTCAAGAAATTACAATTTATTAAGATAGATCTTAGTTGGGCTACAACTATATTTATAAAAATGACAAAACCGAAAAAATACGAGATAAAACATTTTTATATTCAAATCTCTTAAAAGTTGAAGAGCAAAAACAATTTGCTTCAAAGAAACCAACAGTTTGTAAGTCACGAATTTAAACAATTTCAAGTTCTTATATAGCAACTGATAGTACATTAGGCAAATTTTTAACTAAATGACATAGATCTGCTTTACCTTCCATTATTTTGTTAGTAGTTACATTTTATATATATATATATATATATATATATATATATATATATATATATATATATATATATATATATATATATATATATATATATATATATATATATATATATATATATATATATATATAGTGGAACTCCAATATTCGTCATTAATCCGTTCCTGAGGGGATGACGAATATCGAATAATTTTTTCCCATAGGAATTAACTAAAAATGGATTAATTCGTTCCCAGCCTCGAATTTTGCCTATCTATTCTTTAAACAAAAAAAAAATTTCAATCTAGAATCGATCTCCGAAATCATTTCAAACACTGTACAATTTAACTACAGTACATATTAAACAGCGTACTGCCATAAATAATACGTAATACGCACTGTGTAGGCCTACATAAACGCTAAACACATAAAATTTTAAAAAAGAAATTTACCTTTTGGATGAGAAAAACAATGATTGTTATTAAGAGTTTTTATTTTTAAGGTTATAGGCTTTCGTAGGTAGGACGAATATTGATTTTTCGACGAATATCGGAAAAAAAATTACAGGGCGAATATCGGAAAAGACGAATACTGGAGTTCCACTATATATATATATATATATATATATATATATATATATATATATATATATATATATATATATATATATATATATATATATATATATATATATATATATATATATACATATATTAGTGATGGCATCCGCATCCGCATTTTGGAAAATTCAACATCCGCATCCACTTTTAAAAATTCAACATCCGCATCCGCACTTTCAAAAATCAACATCCGCATCCGCACTTTTCAAAAATTCGACATCCGCATCCGCAAATGAGAAAATATGACATCCGATCCATCAGTAATATATATATATATATATATATATATATATATATATATATATATATATATATATATATATATATATATATATATATATATATATATATATATATATATATATATATATATATATATTGTGTGTGTGTGTCTGTATGTGTATATGTATGTGAGTGAGTCGCATTTGGGGTATGATCGCTGTGATGAATCATTTCTTATTCGATCTGTATTCCTTTTTCCTTGAGTCTCCGGAAACGTTTTCAGATATTACCATAAAATTGTTTTAACTGCTGATATGAAATATAATTAGATAAAATGAAATGAAAAGTATGTAAAATGATTTAATTAAAACCGTTTGATTCCATAATAATATCAAGTTTTCTTATTCGAATTTTTGTGAATATCTATAGAAATTATAAAAAATAAATACACACCTAAAATTAAATTATTGACAACGTTTCACACTTGGAGAGTAAGTGGCACGCCAAATATATTCTGCTTATCTTGCACATGCCGTTGTAGAGTTTGGTTATCGACTGCTATCATAGTGTTCATGTAAATTTAATAAATTATGGCGAAGTGTAGTTTTGTATGGAAATTTTTTACTGAAGAATTAAATGATTGTGCAAAATGTTCTATTTGTAAGAAAACCAATTCTAGGAAAGGACGGGGAACATCATCTTTGAAAAATCATTTGAAATCTATGCACAAGGCACAGTTTACATTGGTAATGAATGAAGAATTGCAGCAAAAGAAGGAGAAGGCTGAAAGATTAGAAAGAGAAAAGAAATCTGCTTCCCTGCAAATGAAAAATGTTATTAAGCAAAGAAATGTTCAACAATTCTTACATTCTACAAAATTTTGGAATTCATCTGACATCAAATCAAGAAAAGTGGTTAGGCGTATTGCAGAGATGATAGTAATGGACGATTTACCATTTAGTCATGTCGAAGATGTTGGTTTCACAAGGCAAATATCTGAAGTTTCTCCTCAGTACAAACTAAAGCAGCTAATATATATATATATATATATATATATATATATATATATATATATATATATATATATATATATATATATATATATATATATATATATATATATATATATATATATATATATATATATTATATATATATGATGGCATCCGCATCTTCATTAAAATTAACATCTGCATCCGCACTTGCAAAAATTTCTACATCCGCATCCGCACTTGCAAAAATTCTACATACGCTTCCGCACTTGACAAAAATTCTATATCCGCATCCGCAAATGAGAAAAATGACATCCGATCCATCACATATATATATATATATATATATATATATATATATATATATATATATATATATATATATATATATATATATATATATATATATATATATATATATATATATATATATATATATATATATATATATATATATATATATATATATATATGGCATTCTAAATTGCAAATATTATTTTTATTATTATTATTTATTTTTTATTGAGGATTCTATTAATATTCAAATTTCAAAGACTAACATTTTTTTATTTATTAAACAGCCTATGGTTTTTTAAGTGTATATATATATATATATATATATATATATATATATATATATATATATATATATATATATATATATATATATATATATATATATATATATATATATATATATATATATATATATATATATATATATATATATATATATATATATATATATATATATATATTATATAACTTAAAATTTTTATAACATTGGTAATAAAAAGCACTGAAAACATTTTGACATTTATAAGCATCAGTACTTAAAACTAAAATATACAATCAATTCGCTGTGCTTAAAATAAGAAATAACAAATAAATATTAAAAAAATTTAGATTCTATTTATGGATTTCCAGAACCTTCTTCTAAATGTCTGCCTCATACCGATAATTTTCGATCGAACAAGCTTAATTCTCAACTCCTCATCCTTATCATTAAATATTTCTTTGTTTTTATCAAGAAATATAGAAATATGTTTCTTTGCTGAAATGAAAGAAAATGAGAAATAAATAAATAAAATGACATGTTGATAATATTCATTTAACGTTTTTAAACATGTAGATATCAATAACGAGCAAATTTAGTAATTTTTTCCTATTAATTAATAATTCTTACATTCATATATATATATATATATATATATATATATATATATATATATATATATATATATTATATATATATATATATATATATATATATATATATATATATATATATATACAGTGGCGGCTCGTCATTATGGGCTCCAGGGCTGCAGCCCCTCCAAATTAAAAATACCAGGCGTAGGATGTTGATATAAATATGAAATTTTTGTCAGAGAAAAGTGATTTAAATTCATTTTTTAACAACTTAATACATAAAAAGTATAAATCATTAAAGAAAATAAGAAGTAAATGCATTTTGCAAATGCAAATTTTTGGGTACGATATTATTTTTCAGGCATTGCCATTATATAAAATATGGGCTGTAAAATTTCAGTCCTAATTTAGGCCAACTTATCACTTCTTAAATAATAAGACAGATACGGCAACTTACAAAAAAAAAACAATGCAAAATTGCAATAGCAGTTTTTTTATCAAGTATCTAGTTTGTCTTTCTGTCCTTTTAAGTACAGATCAAAATGAATATAAACAGACTAAGACAGTTGTTTAAAGTCTCATGTCGAGGGAGGTTGTTTTTTTAATTGTGGAAGAAAAATTACAAGATTTATGTATGTGTTTTTTTTCTTGTTCGATATATATATATATATATATATATATATATATATATATATATATATATATATATATATATATATATATATATATATATATATATATATATATATATATATATATATATATAAAACATTATGCCAGATGCACTTCTACATACTTAATTACAAAAACTACTAAACGTACATTAAAAAGGATAACATTTTTGTAATCCTTGCAGAATTTTAAGTAAGAATAATTGGGAATAGAAAAAAATCTTATAATAATTTTAATACGTACGTAATAATTGGTTTTTTATGTTGAAAGACGTACGTTTGGCAGCGTCTGTTTTTGTGAGATAAATTTTTCCAATTTTGAAGGAAGATAAATTTAGCGATTGAGTAAGAATAGTGTAAAAAAATGTGAAATTTATATAATTTGGTGTAATATGACAGTATGCTTTTAAAACATTATTTATATGAAAGCAATTACAACTCCGATGACGACGTCTGAAGCAGAGAGATGTTTCTCGACTTTGAATGAGAATAAAAACTTTTAAATGTAGTACCATGTGCAACGAGAGATTGAATGTATTAACGATGCTTTCAATAGAGAGCGAAATGGTCTGTAAAATACCAGATTTCAATGAAAAAATAATTGAAAACTTTTCGACATCTAAAATTCGAAGAACTAATCTTATTTTTAAATAAGAATATAAGCAAGTTTTCAAGAATAAATAAGGTACGTTTGATATATATATATATATATATATATATATATATATATATATATATATATATATATATATATATATATATATATATATATATATATATATATATATATATATATATATATATATATATATATATATATTTTTTTTTTTTTTTATTTTATATATATATTATATATATATATATATATATATATATATATATATATATATATATATATATATATATATATATATATATATATATATATATATATATATATATATATAACTTGCAGCCCCTCCTTGCCAAGTTTACACGAGCCGCCACTGACTTGCAGCCCCTCCTTGCCAAGTTTACACGAGCCGCCAACTGACTTGCAGCCTCCTTGCCAAGTTTACACGAGCCGCCACTGTATATAATATAATATATATATATATATATATATATATATATATATATATATATATATATATATATATATATATATATATATATATATATATATATATATATATATAGGTATTATTCAAGATCAATATCCTCATCTAGCCAGCAACAAATTTAAAAAACTACTTAACGTACGAAAAAAAGGATTATGTTTTTAGAATCCATGTCGAATTTCAGGAAGGAAAAGTGTAAAATGTTTGAAAATAAATTGAAAAAAAAATGATTTTGTACGACAACTGATGACGTAACAAACTTAAATTTGGTGTTATACCGAACATTTGTCTACAGGGGGCTCTGCCCACAGTACCCTCCGACCCGTGAGTGATGATGATACTGTAGACAACTTTTCCTGTCGACGATTTGGTGTATTTCCCAATTTCGAAAAAATTGAACAAAACGGACATTGCCAGACGTACGATTCTCGCGAGTTAAAAATAAGTAAACTTTACTTATATAAACTTTATTATTATAAGAATTTATTTTTTATTTCAAAATGTTTCCTACCTGAAATTCGACAAGGATTCTAAAAATATAATCCTTTTTTACATACGTTAAGTAGTTTTTTTAAATATGTTAAGGCTAGATGAGGATATTGATTTTGAATAAAGCCATATATATTATATATATATATATATATATATATATATATATATATATATATATATATATATATATATATATATATATATATATATATATATATATATATATATATATATATATATATATATATATATAATTGTATAAAGAATTAAGAAAAGAATTTAATTCTTCCTTTTTCCAAAAAATTCAAATGTATTAAAATAATAGAAATGTTTAAAATTATGCTTTTTCAAATTTCATCGTCATCGTCTAAATATTCTTAACCGTCCCATATATATATATATATATATATATATATATATATATATATATATATATATATATATATATATATATATATATATATATATATATATATATATATATATATATATATATATATATATATATATATATATATATATATATATATATATATATAATATTTTAAACTAAAGTATAAATAATGTATCAAAATAAAATATAAATTAACTAAAACTACAAACTATCTAATAACTTTATTCTAAAGTTTCGTTTAAAAGTAAATTTTCACTCATTTTATTAAAAAAATAACAAAAAGATTAAACTAAATTTGTAGTTAAATATTAAAGGTTTTCATGAACTGAGTATTTATCACCTGTGTATTTTATGAAAGCTCTATTTTGCAAAAAAAAAAAAAAAAAAAAAAAAAAAAAAAAAAAAAAAAAAAAAAAAAAAAAAAAAAAAAAAAAAAAATATATATATATATATATATATATATATATATATATATATATATATATATATATATATATATATATATATATTATATATATATATATATATATATATATATATATATATATATATATATATATATATATATATATATAATATATATATAATATATATCCACCTTTACATGGACGAACTCTTGTGGACGACTGTACATATATTTTAGGACATTAACTTTTAAAGTTTGTAAATATTTTAAAAACAAATTGTACATTTAAAAATTCATGACTGTTACAAGAAACAAAAACAAAAAAAATTAATAAAGTGTGTGGGATAAAGAATATTTTCCTTACGTGGTATTTTTCCTTTTGCTCCCTCTGGTGATAAATCCATAAGGTATCTTTTAAAGAGAGGCTCATCCATAATACGCTTCCTTTTTAGGGGAGTCCATACATTTCTTCCCGAAGTTTTCAAGATCTCGAATTTTTCGTTCTTCTCGTCAACACATCCATCTGGATCGTCATGATCAGTATCATCTACTAACATTTCCTCTGAATTATTCATATAAGTACTATTTTCACTCACTTTAAAATCTGAATTGCTATTGGATTCAAAGGTGTGATTTTCATTTGTAGGCTTCTTTATTTGGAGCTGAGATTTTGAAGCTCTATATTTCCTTTGTTTCCCGAATATGGATATCCAAATTACATTTTTTTTTAAAGTCTTTCGAAATTCTACCATTTCTTTACTCTCACCTTCTCTTTTTAGTACACTCAAACGGCTTTCTAATATCGAAAGAGTTTTCAAAATTAAAAACCCCAGAATATGTCTAGAAGTTTGAGACTTTTCTACTGTTTTCATTACTGCTCTTTTAAACTCAGTCATATATTCCCTATCAAACATTTCTTGTAATGATACATCTTTCTGAATTTCACTTTTAAACTGTAGGTAGAGTCTACAAAGGAGCCTCATTTTTCCCATAATATCCTTTTTATCTGTTCGAGATTTTTCCTTCTCTTCACTTTTTTCTTCAGCTTTTGACAGAAATAAATAATATCCAATATAAATTAAAAGTTTGTTTGTTCGACACATATTACCGATATCATCATCTCTGAATTTGTCTAAAACATGAGAAACATAAGAGGAATCGTATGACACATTTGAGAAATTGTCTTCTAGTAGAACATGCCCTGTTTTCGCAGAAAATTTAATTGGATCCGCATAAGAAGAACTATTATATTTTTCCTCACATTTTTTAATATGCAGCGTAAAATATTTACTCACATAAAACCCCTTGCATATGGGGCATCTTCTTACTTTATTTGCATGAGTTTTTCTTTCACCAATCAAGTCTTCGCATGATTTTTGAACTGAATTTGATTTCAATCTTTTCTGGTTTTCATAATCAATGCCACGTTTTCTTAGTAATTCAAAAATTTTCCTTCTATCATCACAAGGAAGTGCTAATGCTCTTTCAACTTCTGGTTCGTTTTTATGCATTAACTTGAAATGTCTGGATAATGAATGCTTGAACTCCTTACAAAAAGGACAAGGTCTTTTGGGTTTAACATATTTTCTTCTCCTGGTATCTATATATATATATATATATATATATATATATATATATATATATATATATATATATATATATATATATATATATATATATATATATATATATATATATATATATATATATATATATATATATATATATATATATATATATGCAAAAACTAAAAAAAAAAACTTTTCCTTTTTTTACAAATTTCTTTTTAATTAATAATTAATAATGGGCAAAGGGCACAGGCCAACTAATTTTACCAGAGTTGGGGAAATATAAAAATCATTGTAGAGTTAAAAGCCGACATGTCCCGATACACGGCGTTTGAATATATGCAAGTCAAAGGAAGTTGGGAAAACAGATGAAGGAGTGTGTTCCAGATTTTACCAGTAGAGTACATGTAAGAGTGAGCATAGCGGTTAAGTCTGGGGTCGGAGAGTTGGAAAGAGAAAGGATGAGACTGTGTAGAAAGGTGTGTCGCGTGTGGGAGGTATGCGACGGGAGAGTTCAGAAGAGCAGTGTCCGTTGTAATAGCGATAATAAAGCGACCGTGACGCAACAAATCGACGAGTAGAAAGAGACTGGAGAGAATTAGTGAAAGAAAGAGAGTTGATAAGACGAAAAGTCTTGGATTATTCCTTTCCCAGGAGAGCTATAGGAGGGGAACCACACCAGATGTGTGTGTGGCGTACTCCAAAAAGGGCGAACAACACCTCTATAAAGTAACAAGTAACTGGGATGTCGTGAAGAAATTCCGAAGACGCATCAGAACACCCAACCTTTTAGAAGCCAGTTTAGATAGAGATGTAATATGATCCTTCAATGAAATATCGCCAAGAATATTAAGGCCAGACGAAGGATTCAGTCGTGTGTTTTCGAAGATGTCATAGTTGTGTGTAAGGTTGTGTTAACTAAAGATGTGGAACCAAGTTTTTGAAGCATTGAAAATGACAATGTTTTCTCTACCCTAATTTGAAAAATGAAAAAGATGAGAGATTAGTAGCTCAAAAGCGAACCACCTAGCCTCAACTAACTGCTGTTTCAAATTGAAAGGAGTAATGAAAGGTGGAGTCATCGCCATAAGAGGGATAGGTTTTGAAGTAACAAAGGTCAATATTTAAAAACAGAAAAAGAGTCGAGGATTGGACAGATCTTCCGCTCACTAATTCTCTCCAATCTCTTTCTGCCCGTCGAACTGTTGCGTCACTCACTCTATACTATCGCTAGTAGAATGGACACAGCTCTTCTGAACTCTCCCGTTGCATTTCTCCTCTACTGCCAAGGGCTTGTGCAACACGTTTTTCTACACCTTATTATCATTTATCCGTCCAACTGTCTGACCCCAGACTTAACCGCTATGTCCAATATTATATGAACTCTACTGGTTATTATATTATAATATTATATGAAAGTCTGGAACACACTCCTTTTACTTGTTTTCACAACTTCCTTTTACTTGCACACTTTCAATTCCCGTGTATTTGGGCATGTCGGCGTTTAACGATTAGGTTCCAGTATTGCCCCAACACTGGTGGAAATTAGTAGGCCTCTGTTCTTTACCCATTAGAGGAGACATAATATTTTATATATATATATATATATATATATATATATATATATATATATATATATATATATATATATATATATATATATATATATATATATATATATATATATATATATATATATATATATATATATATATATATATATATATATACACATTATATATATTTAATCATTCATATATATCAACAGACCTCCAAACAGCATCCTTAACGAAGCCCCTCCCGAAATAAACACCGAATCCTACAACCTCCAAAGACACTTACAAATCTCACTAGCAAGATTGAGATGCGGGCACCACCCAAACTTACAACATTACAAACACAATTTCAATTTAAACCAGGCAACATCTTCCACTTGTACCAGATGCAAAAGGGCCCCGGAGACCGTAAAACACTTTCTTTTAGACTGTCCCTCCAACTGTCGCCCCAAAATCTTCTGGGGCATCACTTCTTTGGAAGATCTCTGGACGAGACCGACTGCGGCGGGAGGCTTCATTAGCGAAGTGTGGCCGCCTCAACATGGGGTGGTCAGGGGGTGAGAAGGTAAAAAAAAAAAAAAGGTATATATATATATATATATATATATATATTATATATATATATATATATATATATATATATATATATATATATATATATATATATATATATATATATATATATATATATATATATATATATATAAGCAAAGATAAAGAGAAATTGAGAGGTAATAAGTATTTTGCTGAAAAGCAAAAGGAGGCGAGGTCAATCGTGAATATGGAAAAGACAGAACTGTTAAGTTAGTAGGGGTAAGAGTTTGTGCTGAAAGTGTATGGCGAGGAGGTGAGGGTGCCAGGATGGTTGAGAGATGTGAGTATTTCGGGGTAGTATTTACAAGGGAATGAGGAAACACGCTAGAAATCATCAACAGGATGGAGAAATACGAAAAAGTGGTGAGGGTTCAGTACCCATGAGACTTAGAGCATGGAAATAAGAGAACAAATGCAGGATTCAAGTAGCAGAGATGACGGTATTACGGTTGAAAGTAGGAAGGACGAGGAGGGAGGGCTTAAAAATCAAAAGAATTAAAGAAAATACAGTATAGGGGTGGCACCAATTATTCATAGAATAGATGCAGCAAGACTGAGATGGTTGGGACACGTGCGGAGGATGCCGGAGGAGAGAGTGGCTAAGGAGAGGTGAGAGTGGAAGCCAAGAGGGAGGCCCAGGAAGAGATGGATGGAGTCAGTTGGGGTTTCAATGAGGCGACATCAGCTACCAACGGTGGAAGATGGAATTATTTAAGACAGATCTAGATGGAGACGAGTGCTTGCCCCTCCGACAGGCCCCTAGAACCTTACTGGGATCGGATGCAGATATACCGTGTATATATATATATATATATATATATATATATATATATATATATATATATATATATATATATATATATATATATATATATATATATATATATATATATATATATATATATATATATATATATATTAAAAGTTCAGAATTGTATCAGTATCGGTAAAAATTTTGGTATTGCTCCATCCCTAGTCTTAACCTAACCTTTTAGTTTAAATCCAGACTTTTCAACTGGCACACTGAGCCTTCCTCCAGCCTCCTCTTCTTGAGCACATTTTGTAAAGGTAATTTCGTCATCTTGAGCATCTGACTGCACAGGGTAGTTTTCCTTATCAATGCTTTGAGAATTCAATCCTGAAAAAAAAAAATTGTTTGTTTGAACTCAAATCCAAGGAACTCGATTCCGACACTTTCTTATTTACTTTCTTTTGTGATGGGGATTAAAATAATAAAAACTTAAGTCTTACATCTAGATAATAAGCAGCAAGGAATGAAAAAAAAAATACTAACGCTCGACAAATATTTTCATTTAAATACTAAAATATTTAAAAATGTTAATGCAGCAGTTTTTATTTCATTTTTTTTTTAAAGTATCTTCCTTTATACTTTAATCTTTCTCCAATTTTTAAAATTTTTGTTGCATTGTTTGTTAATTAAAGTGCCAGGGACCAAGTCTCACCCACCAGAGAGGAAGGTATTAGATTCAAATCTAATTCAGGTGCCGAAAAATACTAAAACATGGGGATTTTTTTTTTTGTCTCCTTCGGTGGGCAAAGGCCCAAGGCCTACCAATATCCACCGGAGTTGGGAAGCAATCGGATTCGGGGTCGCTAATGGCCGACGTGACCCGATACACGGCGTTTAAAAGTGTGCAAGTCAAAGGAAGTTGGGAAAACAGATAAAGGGAGTGTGTTCCAGACTTTACCAGTAGAGTACATGTAAGATTGAGCATAGCGGTTAAGTCTGGGGTCGGAGAGTTGGACAGAGAAAGGAAGGGACTGTGTAGAAAGACGTGTCGCACGAGCCCTTCTCAGTGGAGGAGGTATGCGACGTGAGAGTTCAGAAGAGCAATGTCCATTGTAATAGCGATAGTATAGAGAGAGTGACGCAACAATTCGACGGTTCGACGGGAAGAAAGAGATTGGAGAGAGTTAGTAAGAACAGGAGAGTTGATAAGACGAAAAGCACTAGACTCCACCTTTTCAAGATGAGCTGTATGTGTGGACCCACCCCAGATATGCGAGGCGTACTCCATACAGGGGCGAACAACACCCCTATACAGAGCAAGCAACTGGGGTGGCGTAAAAAAACTACGAAGGCGCCACAGAACACCCAACCTCTTAGAAGCTTGCTTAGAGAGAGAAATAATGTGATCTTTCCAAGAAAGATCACGAGAAAAAGAAACACCGAGAATATTGAGAACAGATGAAGGTTTGAGTTGAGTGTTTTCGAAGAAGATGTCATAGTTGTGTGGAAGATTGTGTCGAGTAGAAAGATGGAGGAATTGAGTTTTTGAGGCATTGAAAACGACCATGTTTTCTCTGCCCCAATTTGAAATGAGAGATAGATCAGAGGTCAGTTGCTCCAAGGCAATCCTTCTTGCGTCTAATAACTGCTGTTGGGAGGGACGTCTTTCAAATTGAAAGGAATAATGAAGGGTGGAGTCATCGGCATAGGAGTGTATAGGAGACAAAGTAATAGAGAGAAGATCATTGATGAAAATTAGAAAAAGAGTTGGAGAAAGGACAGATCCTTGAGGAACACCACTGTTTATAGATTTATAGGAGGAACGGCGGCCGTCTACAACAGCTGCTGTAGAACGACCAGAAAGGAAATTAGATAGGAGGTCACAGAGAGAAGGATAGATTCCGAAAGAGGGAAGTTTGGAAATCAAAGCTTTGTGCCAGACTCTATCGAAAGCTTTCGATATGTCTAGCGCCACAGCAAAAGATTCACCGAAACCCCGAAGAGCGGAGGACCAAGAGTCAGAAAGACGGGAAAGAAGATCACCAGTAGAACGTCCTTTACGAAAGCAATACTGGTGATCAGAGATAAGATTGGAAGAATTGAGATGTTTCCAAATCTTCCTGTTAAGGATAGATTCGAAAACTTTAGAAAGAACGGAGGTTAAAGAAATTGGACGATAGTTAGAGGGTTGAGAAGGGTCCCCCTTCTTCGGTACAGGTTGAATGAGAGCACGTTTCCAACAAGAAGGGAAGATCGAAGTAGAAAGGCAAAGACGAAATAGTTTACCAACGCAGGGTGCAAGCTCAGAAGCACAAGTTTTGAGAACCGCAGGAGGAATACCATCAGGACCATACGCCTTCTTAGTGTTAAGCTCAGAGAGAGCAGAAATGACATCTTTAGAAGAAATTACAATGTTAGGCATAAATGAGTTGGAGGGGGTTGTAGGAGGAGGAATAGCTCCGGAATCGTCCAAGGTAGAGTTAGAGGCAAAAGTTTGGGCGAAGAGTTCAGCTTTAGTAGAAGGTAAAATGGCAGTTGTGCCATCAGAAGAGACTAGAGGAGGGAAAGAGGAAGAAGCAAAGTTAGAGTTGACATTTTTTGCGAAATGCCAGAAAGGGCGAGATGAAGAAGAACCAGAAAGATTATTACATTTGCGGCGGAGAAAAGAGTTTTTGGTATCTCGAAGAATAGATTTTGCACGATTCCGGGATGAAATATAAGTAGCATGAGTTTCAGGAGTTTGAAGACGACGGTAATCTCTGAAGGCAGTATCCCTGCGGATTTGCAAAGAAAGATTTCTGCCTTATTGGTTCCCCTACTCTCACTAACTCACTGCCGTCGAACTGTTAGCTCTCTCTTTATACTTTTCAAATAGTAATAAAAAAATTTACAAATTTTCAGAAACTTTAAATACTTTTGAAATATTCATATAACAGTTTCCTAACATCTCAGATTCTAAACTTATTTACTAGTTTGAAATTAGAATTAATTATATCTGGTTTAATAAAATGTATTTTACAGATTTAAAGTACAAAAAAAAAATTATAACGATGCTTTTTTTTAAAAGCTATTTCCAAAATTTGCAACTGAATAAAACTAAAATATATATTTCAGGTAATTATATCATGATATAAAAAGTTCAACTATGGTCTTAACCTAACCTAGTTTAAATCCAGACATTTCAACTGGCTCACTGAGCCTTCCTCCAGTCTCATCTTCTTCAGCACTTATTGTAAAGATAATTTCGTCATCATCATCTTGATCATCTGATTGCACCGAGTAGTTTTCCTCATTAATGCTTTGAGAATTCAATCCTGAAAAAAAATTGTTTTTTATACATTTTGAACAGGCACTTTCATACTGACTTTTTTTTTGTGATGAGAACTGAATAATAAAAACTTAGTCATATAATTATTTAAGAAGCGAAATTTTTGTTTTAACTATACTTTTAGGTCATCAAAAATTTATTAACTCTCAATAATTTAAAGTAAATGTGTTATTTAACAGCTAACTCAAAGATTTTAGGTTTATATTTTACCTTTTATACTGAAGACGGATGGAATGATTGCAGTTGCATCAGAACGGGCACAATTATCTTCACCGGTGCTTGATAATATTTTTGGAGTGATTTCATCATAATTATGAAAATCAACATTAGAGTTTGACAATTCTTTTTCATTTATGGGTTGCGCATTTGATTCTGAAAGAAAAGCATAAGTCCATTTCTAAACATTAGATACAATTTATAAGACTAAATACAGGCAAGTTAAATGAATTTCTTCTACGTAAGAATTAAAATAATTAACATCTAGAACTTCAAATTAGGAAATACATCTATGCTATATTTTTATTGCACTCACACTGAACAATAATGTTAATTTTTCCCTTTTAATAAAGATGTAAATTACATTACATAAAAATTAATTCAAAAATTCTTTCTAAGAATTTACCTTCAATAATAGAGCTAGATCGGGCAACTGGAGTATCAAAACTGACCTTTTCATCATTAGCATTCAAACCAAATGAAACTGAATCTTCACTGCCTTGAAACTGGCCTAAAAAAATTTATATTACCTTTGCATTACTTTATGTAAATATATTAAATACTAAATTGCTTTGATATAATAGTTTGAACTTATGTTAGTGAGAAAATTTGTATGGAGAAGAATTTATTTCAATTTCACAAAAATTTCTGTACCTTCCTTACTGAAAGATTCGTGTATTTCCTTGTCACTGTTGAGGTGGTGGGAAACTACATTTTCTGATTTTACCTATGAAAATAAATATAATTCAATATATATATATATATATATATATATATATATATATATATATATATATATATATATATATATATATATATATATATATATATATATATATATATATATATATATATATATATATATATATATATATATATATATATATGAGGAAAATTACCTTTAACTTAAAAAATTAAAAAATAAAAATATTTGAACCAAAATGTTAAATATATAAGTGGTTTTGTGTTGGACTTTGGCTAAAAGGTATATAGTTCGATAATAGGTAAATGACTTGCCCCACCCCACGAAAGTGGGAAAGGCGTAAAGCAAATATATATATATATATATATATATATATATATATATATATATATATATATATATATATATATATATATATATATATATATATATATATATATATATATATATATATATATATATATATATATATATATATATATATATATATATATTAGAGAATACCGATACCGATACTCTATTTTTTTAGGTGCCGATACCGATACTTTAATTATTATAAGATATACACAGTAATAAGATAGAACATTTGTGTACTGCTAGGCAACTGATGATTGCATTCCCTATACAACCAATACTTAGTCATGTATTTCATGGTTATGCCCAAGTATATTTTATAAATTAAAATATTATCTGCTAGGAATAATAAATGTTTAGAGCAGGGATGGAGAGTCGGAGTCGGTAAATTAAGCGACTCCTACCGACTCCCTTCCCTACTCACCTAATTCCAAATTTTTAGTTTTTAAGACTTTTTATTTTTCTTTTAGAAATTATAAATCTTAATTTTTTTCTCTCCCTCTCTCTCTCTCTCACACACACACATTATTTATATATATATATATATATATATATATATATATATATATATATATATATATATATATATATATATATATATATATATATATATATATATATATATATATATATATATATATTTCTCTTCCACTGAGCAAAGGCCAGAGGCCTACCAAATTCCACCGGAGTTGGGAGAGATCTATCCTTGTCGATTGTGGCCGACGTGTCCAGATACACTTCGTTTGAAAGTATGCAAGTCAAAGGAAGTTGGGAAAACAGATAAAGGGAGTGTGTTCCAGACTTTACCAGTAGAGTATATGTAAGACTGAGCACAGCGGTAAGTATGGGGTCGGAGAGTTGGACAGAGAAAGGATGAGACTATGTAGAAAGGCGTGTCGCACGAGCTCTTCTCAATGGAGGAGCTATGCGACGAGAGAGTTCAGAAGAGCAGTGTCCGTTGTAATAGCGATAGTAAAGAGTGACGCAACAATTCGACAGGCATAAAGAGATTGAAGAGAGTTAGTAAGAGCAGGAGAGTTGATAAGACGAAATGCCCTAGACTCTACCTTCTCTAGGAGAGCTGTGTGTGTGGAACCACCCCAGATGTGCGAAGCATACTCCATACAGGGGCGAACTACACCCCTATACAGAGCAAGCAACTGGGGTGAGGTGAAGTAATTCTGAAGGCGCCTCAGAACACCCAACCTCTTAGAAGCTTGTTTAGAAAGAGAAGTAATGTGATCCTTCCAAGAAAGATCACGAGAAAAAGAAACACCAAGAATATTAAGAACAGATGAAGGCTTGAGTTGCGTGTTTTCGAAGAAGATATCATAGTTGTGTGGAAGATTATGTCGAGTGGAAAGATGAAGGAATTGGGTATTTGAGGCATTGAAAACAACCATGTTTCTCTGCCCCAATTTGAAATACGAGAAAGATCAGAATTTAGTTGCTCTTAGGCTACCCTTCTCGAATCTATCAACTGCTGTTGGGTGGGACGTTTTTCAAACTGGAAGGAATAATGAAGGGTGGAGCCATCAGCATAGGAGTGGATAGGAGATGAGGTAATAGAGAGAAGGCCATTAATGAAAAGTAGAAAAAGTGTTGAGGATAGGAAAGAACCCTGAGGAACACCACTATTAATAGATTTAAAGGAAGAACGGTGGCCGTCTACAACAGCGGCTATAGAACGACCGGAAAGGAAATTAATGAGAAGATCACAGAGAGAAGGATAGATACCGAAAGAGGGAAGTTTAGATAGAAATCAAAGCTTTGTGCCAGACTCTATCGAAGGCTTTCGATATGTCTAGCGCCACATCAAAAGATTCACCGAAATGCCGAAGAGCGGAGGACCAAGAGTCAGAGAGAAGGGAAAGAAGATCACCTGTAGAGCGTTTCTTACGAAAGCCATACTGGCGATCTGAGATAAGATTAGAAGAATTGAGATGTTTCCAAATCTTCCTGTTAAGGATAGATTCGAAAACTTTAGAAAGAACGGAGGTTAAAGAAATTGGACGGTAGTTAGAGGGTTGAGAGGGGTCCCCCTTCTTCGGCACAGGCTGAATGAGCGCACGTTTCCAGCAAGAAGGGAAGGTTGAAGTAGAAAGACATAGACGAAATAGTTTACCAAGGCAGGGTGCAAGCTCGGAAGCACAAGTTTTGAGAACCACAGGAGGAATACCATCAGGAACCTGTACGCCTTCTTAGTATTAAGCTCAGAGAGAGCAGAAATGACATCTTTAGAAGAAATTCTAATTTTAGGCATGATTGAGTTAGAGGGGTTGAAGGAGGAGGAATAGCTCCGGAATCGTCTAAGGTTGAATTAGAGGCAAAAGTTTGAGCAAAGAGTTCAGCTTTAGAAGGTAAAACTGCAGTTGTGCCGTCGGAAGATATTAAAGGAGGGAAAGAGGAAGAAGCAAAGTTAGAGTTGACATTTTTTTGCAAAATGCCAGAAAGAACGTGAAGAAGAGGAACCAGAAAGATTATTGCATTTTCCACGGAGAAATGAGTTTTTAGTGTTTCGAAGGATAGATTTTGCACATTCCGGAATGAAATATAAGTAGCGTGAGTTTCTGGAGTTTGAAGACGACGGTAATCCCTGAAGGCAACATCCCTGCGGCGGATAGCGTGAGAACAAGCAGAGTTAAACCAAGGTTTGTTAGGTTTAGTAGAAGGGAAAGAATATGGAATGTACGCCTCCATGCCAGAGAGAATCACCTCGGTAATGCGTTCTGCACACTCCGAGGGACCCCTCCCACGGAAGCAATAATCATTCCACGGGAAATCGAAAAGTACGACCGCAAGTCCGACCAGCTTGCGGCACCGAAATGCCACAAACGTTTCCTTTCAATAGAAGGGGGTCTTTCCTGCGGAAGACTTGAAGAGATAGAAGAGGATACAGAGATAAGGTGATCGGAGGAACCCAGAGGAGGAAAGAGCTTAACAGTATAAGGAGAAGGATTAGAAGTTAGGAAAAGGTCTAGAATGTTGGGTTCATCTTCCAAGACGATCAGGGATACGAGTAGGGAGCTGCACCAACTGCTCAAGGTCGTTTTGGATAGCGAAATGGAAGGCACGTTCACCAGCTGTATCATGAGAACTAGATGAAAGTCATTGGCGGTGGTGAACATTGAAATCACCTAATATGATGATTTCAGAGAAAGGAGAAGAGAGTATGTGCTCTATTTTGGAGTTTAAATAGTCGAAGAATTAAGGATAGTTGTAGAATTTGGAGATAAATAAACTGAACAAATGAATTTAGTCGTAGAATGGCAAGAGAGCCTATAGGAGCCATAAGGTTGAAAATTCGAAAGATTCCAAATTATAGACACCAGAACAAACGACATGTTCCACATGTATGCACAACATCCGACATTGGCTGAAAATTGAGGATAGAGAGAGTATTAGGAAACAAAATAGGGTTTGCTATCAGAACGCTCAAACATCTGAGTTTAAGCCAAGAATAAGATGTGAGGCCTAGAAGAAGAGAGGTGATGTTCAACAAAGTGGAAATTAGAGTGCAGACCGCGAATGTTGCAGAAATTAATGAAAAAAATAGACCTTGCATCAGGACAAGCCGGCAGCTGTATCTTGGTGGCACCAACCCCATCACCAGAGGCTACCAACTCACAAGAGGTGATGGGGGAAGGGGTGGATGAGGGGTTATATTTGGAAGCCGCCCCTGGGGCTTCTCCGAGGCTACTTTTGTTGAGGCCATCATTTAGTTTTTTTTTTTTTAATTTTCTTTAAAGGGTGTCTGTATTAATGTTTTGCGTGTGAGAAGGAGAGTTTACTCCAATTTAGAAGAGGTGAGGGCGATATATATATATATATATATATATATATATATATATATATATATATATATATATATATATATATATATATATATATATATATAATTTTATTAACAGCTAGTTTTTTATTTAGGTTGATTTATCATAGGTTATATATATATATATATATATATATATATATATATATATATATATATATATATATATATATATATATATATATATATATATATATATATATATACTAGGAAGACGAATTATGGGCTAGCTTAAGGAATTCCTTATTAGAACTTTTATATATCGAAACTAGATTTATTTTTTAATCTGAAGGTTTCTTATAATTCTTCACCCAAAAAGTAAGGAGTATCGGAGTATCGGCCAAGTATCAGACATATTAACCAATACCGATAACCCAAAAATGGCCGATACCAATACTATCGGTACATATATAATATATATATATATATATATATATATATATATATATATATATATATATATATATATATATATATATATATATATATATATATATATATATATATATATATATATATATATATATATATATAGACAAGGAAAAATCATAGTCGGACAAACAATAATTTTTATTACATTTGTCTGAGAAGTTTTTGACTTTCCCTCATATATATATTTTTTTTTATTTCACCTCTGGTGGGCAAAGGCCAGAGGCCTACTAAAATTCCACCAGAGTTAGGGGGAAAGACGGAAGCCTGGTGAAATTAAAGGCCGACGTGACCTGATACACGACGTTTGAAGGTGTGTAAGTCATAGGAAGTTGCAAAAATAGAAGAAGGGAGTGTGTTCCAGACTTTACCTGTAGAGTACATGTAGGACAGAGCATAGCGGTTAAATCTTGGGTCAGAGAGTTGGACAGAGAAAGGATGAGACTGTATATATATATATATATATATATATATATATATATATATATATATATATATATATATTATATATATATATATATATATATATATATATATATATATATATGAACGACCGGGGCCCGGCCCGGAACCGGCAAACCCGGCCATTTTTACTGACCCCGGCCCGGCCCCGGCTAAAAATCAGGGAAAACCGGGGTTGCCGGCCGGGGTTAAATGGCAAATTATAAAAAAAATTTTTTTTTAAATTTTCAGCAGATTCTGCTGAAACTCAGTGTATATATATACATTTTTTGCCGGTAAGAAAAGTCCATTTCTAGCGTTTTTCCGAGTCTATTACCGTTAAAAGTTTTTTTTTTTTTTGTGGAATTTTTACCCTTTTTTAATAGAATGGCGGTGCCAAACCACTTTTTAGAATGAGCTGAAAGTTGGACTATTTAAAATTATATGGGCTACAAAAGCCTCTTGACAAAAACTAGCCTAGGTTAGAGCCATGGTTTAGGGTTTGAGATCAGAGTTAGAAGGAGAAGGGAGCCAGTTATAACCCAGATTAATAAAGATTCTTCTTTTAGTTTAGTTTCAAAACCAACCAAAAATTCCTTTTGTTGTTAGAGTTTCCACTCCACTCTTTGTATTAATTTTTATAAGTTGATAACGTTAAGCTTAAGATTATTTAATTATAAGTTATAGAGTGGAAACTCTAACAACAAAAGGAATTTTTGGTTGGTTTTGAAACTACAACTAATCACAGACAGATTAGATATCAGAGGGGTCTTTTTCACGTTGGGGTATCTGGGTTGCTATAATTTCTGAGCGCTCGGTGTTGTAGTTGTCCTGGGGGCCGTAGGGTGGATTAGGCTAATATCTGGTATCTGATTTGGTCTCAAGGAAGGACTATCAGTACCAGAGAAGAAACCATCAAGGTAAGATTTTGGCTCTAACCTAGGCTAGTTTTTGTCAGTGGTAGCAGAGCGTAGTTCGGCAACGGCATCAGCATGTCGACGACGAAAGGTCAGAAGGAGGAAGAGCAACGTCATAAGGAGACTCAAGAGAGAAAGGCGGTAACAAGAGGTAAAAGAGTGTGCCCTACATTTGACGGCGGTATAGAGGGAGAAGACTACGACATGTGGAGAAAAAGAGTAATGCTGTGGTTTAAGCTGGAAGGTAAATATTTGGAGTGTCCAGGAGGTGAGATTATGCTTAGCTTAGGAGAAAAAGCATTTCAAAGCGTTTACAACGTAGAACTGGAGGGTTTGGAGAGACAGGCAGGGATGGAAAAGGTATTGGAGGTGTTGGATAAGAGATTTGGAAAAGAGAAGAATAGAGATAGGTATGACAAGATTCTGGAATTTTTCAAGATAAGAAGGAAAATAAATGAGTCAATAAGAGATTATGTGGCAAGGTATGAGATGATTGAAAATAATTGTAAAAAAGCGGGAAAGGTGGACCTAGGGGAAGATATGAGGTGTGTTCATTTGTTAGAAGGTGCTAACGTAGGGGAAAACCAAAGACAGATGGTGTTGGCTTATTGCGGAAAAGGTGATTGGTTGTTCGAGGAATTTAAAACTGGGTTGATTAACATCTGTGAAGGAATAGGGAAGAAAGAGACCAAGGAATGGCTGGTACAAGGTCAGGACGTCAGTATTGGTAAGAATGAAGGAAAGGAGAACGAAAGATTAAACCCAAAGAACAGATACGGGCAAACCATGAGGTGCATCTTATGTCGATCGGAATATCATTTCGCTGCAGCATGTCCCATGAAAGGTAAATGGAAAAGACAGGAAGAAGTGGTTGGTGACAGAAATCAGAGAAGTGATCAGACAGGACAAGGAGGACCAAAAGGAATTATTGTAGGTGGGATTTGGAAGAGGTAGAGGAAAATTCTTTGATAACGTAAAACAGCAGGTAGGTAAAATGAGAGACAATGGAGATAAGAGTCCAAGAGCATTCATGGGAGAAAGAGACGGAAAAGAAGAATTGAATGAGTACGGTAACATTTGGCCGATTGTAGACACTGGTTGTAGTGCCAATGTAATAGGGGAGAAGTGACTAGGCTATGTATTGGGAAGTATGTGCTGGAGAGAAAGAGAGGAGGTTAAAAACACAATGGAAGTTATAGAAGGGAATTATGTTTTTGGGGAATCTAAATATAAAGCGTTTAAAAGATTAAGAATACCATGTTCATTATATAGTTGGGAGTTTTACTTGATAACAGATGTGGTACAAGGGGACATACCATGGTTACTAGGGAGGGAATCTTTAAGGAAAATGGGAGCAAGTATTAATTTAAATAATTATGAAATGACAATAGGGGCTTTTGGGAACGTCAGAGTTCCGTTAAGAGTAGATGAAAGAGGTCATTTAAGGATAAGTTTAAGAAGAGGTATAAAGAAAGAAATATGGTGGGAGGGTAATGTGAAGGGTAGTTTAGAGGATAAGCAGGAAAGGAAAAAGATATTAACGAGACTACACGTACAATTCGGACATCCAAGTAAAGAAAGGTTGGGGGACCTGATTAAGGATGCGTACAGAGAGGAAATGGAAGAAGATATGTTGAGGGATATTAAGAAAGATATAAATGAGTTGAGCGATAATTGCGAGATATGTATAAGGTATAAAAAGACACCCAGTAGACCCACAGTAGGGTTATCATTGGCAAAAAGGTTTAATGAAACTATATCCATGGATTTAGGGGAGCTGGAAGGAAGTAAATTTCTCGTTATGTTAGATCTAGGAACAGGATATTGTCAGGCAAGCTGGGTAAAGAGTAAGGAACCTAAGGAAATAGTAGGAAAGATCTTGGAAAGATGGATAAGTATATTTGGTGCTCCAGAAAGGATTCTGAGTGACAATGGCCTGGAGTTTCAAAACGAAGAGATGAAATTGATGTGTGAAAGGTTCAGTATAAGGCAACTAGCAACAGCAGCTGAGAGCCCCTGGAGTAATGGAAGATGTGAAAAGATGGTAGGGTTGTTGAAAGATTCTATGAGAAAAATGAGAGAGGAGGGGTGCCACAAAGAATATTGCTTGCTTTGGTCGGTAGGAGCAAAGAATTGGTTGATGGATAAAGGAGGATACACCCCAAACCAGTTGGTGTTTGGTAAGAATGGCAAGCTACCGAATAATACTGATGAGGAAGAAAGAAGTGTGGGGGTAATAGGTAAAGAGAGTGAACAGCTAAAAGAAACAATAGAAGGAATACAAAAGGCAAGGGAGGCTCATATAAAGCAGGAGGCAGAGGATAGAGTGAAAAGAGCTATGAGAGGACAAATAAGAGAACATAAGCTTGAATTAGCAGAACCTGGGGAAGAGGTTTATTATAAAAGAGAAATAGATAATAATTGGAGAGGCCCTGCAAAAGTTATAGGAAGAGATGGGAAGGTTGTAATAGTAAAACATGGTGGTACTTTAAGAGAAATTGCAAGAGTGCACATTACTAGGTTAGCTGGTTGTGGTCAAAAAGAGGTAGATGAGGAGACAGAAAAGATGGATAAAGATGATGGGGATGAAGAAGAAGATAAGAAAACAGTAGATAAGAGTATTTCTTATAACAGCGAAAATGAGGAAGAGGAGGGTTATGAAGTGGAATACGATAGAATTCAGGAAGAAGAGGAAAAAGAGAGAGATCATGATGAAGAGGATGTAATAGAGGAGGAACCAGAGGAACAAGAGGAGAGGGATGTAGTAACAATTAAGATAGGCAAGAGATATAAAGCAACAAAGAGGGAAAACGGGGAGAAAGTGAAGGTAAAGATACTCAGTAGAGCCGGAAAAGCAAAGAGCAAAAAGTGGAGTGACAGTTATAATGTACAGAATGTTGAAAATGGAGAAGAAAGTTGGATTGATTTTAGAGATATGACAGATGTGGAAGAGATCAGTGATCAAGAGGAGGTATGGTTAGGTAATAGTTTGGAAAGTGAAAGGGTTTTGAGGGCGAAATTGCTTGAAATTGAGAATTGGGAAGAAAATGAGGTTTTTAAAAGAGTCAAGGATAAAGGTCAAAAGAGAATTTCTTTAAGGTGGGTTATGACAGAGAAAATTAAAGATGGAGAAGCAGTGTGTAAGGCTAGATTGGTTGCTAGGGGTTTTGAGGAGGAAGGAGAGGAGCTGGTAACTGAATCTCCAACGTGTTCAGGAGAAGTACTGAGGATGTGCCTAACACTGATGAAAATGAAAGGATGGAAATGCAACTCAATCGATATTAAAACAGCTTATTTGCAGGGAGATAGGATCAAAAGAAAAGTTTGGGTTACCCCGCCGAAAGAAGCTAAGGAGACAGGGTTATGGGAGTTAAAGAAAACAGTATACGGCCTAAAGGATGCAGCTAGGGTATGGTTTGATAAAGTAGTTAAGATTATATCTGAGTTAGGGGGTGTAAAGAGTAAGTTGGAACCAGCACTATTTTTTTGGAAAAAAGAAGGAAACTTGATAGGAATAATGTGTACTCATGTAGATGACTTTTGTTTTGGAGGCAACAAGGAATTCTTTGAAAACATAATCCGGGGTATCAAAAACAGATTAAAGATAGGGACTGAGGAAGTGTCAGAATTTAAATACATAGGTATAAAGATAGAGGAAAGTGAAGGAGGTGTGTGGCTGGAACAAAATAAGTATATAGATGACATAATTATACCCGATAGTAAAGAGTTCTTTGGGAATAGAGAAATGGAAGGTAGAGAGCTTACTTTATATCGATCATTAGTAGGACAAATGAATTGGATCAGCTGTCAAACAAGACCAGATTTATCATATTATGTAAGTGAAAGAAGTAGGTATTTCCGGGGTGGAAAAGTGGAGGAAATCAGAAAAGTTATAAACATATTAAAAAGGGCAAAACAAATGAGAGTAGGCATCTGGTTAGCAAAATTGAGGGACAAGGTGGAAATAGAAGTTTTTACGGATGCCTCTTTTGGAAATAGCATAGATGACAGTCCTCAGATAGGATATATATAGTAGCGGTGAGGGATAATGAAGGAAATAGGTGCCCCATTGTGTGGAAATCAAAATGCGTAAGAAGAGTGGCAAGATCAACAATTGAGGCTGAAGCTATAGGGCTGATAGAAGGAATTGAGGCAGGTATATTTTTGAGCGAATGCTGGTTGGAAATAATGGGAGGCTCTAGGTTAAAAGTTAAAGTTTATACAGATAGTAAAACCCTAAAGAATGCGATATATTCGGAAACAAAGGTATTAAGTAAAAATCTTAGGATAGACATAGCTTGGATAAAATGGGTTTTAGAGTTGAAAAAGATACAAGAGGTAGAATGGGTAAATACGAAATGTCAAATAGCAGATGTGTTTACCAAAGGTAGAGTAGATGGTAATTTAATCAAAGAGTATGTAGAGGGGAAAAGGGGGAGAGAGAGAGAGAAAGGTATAAGATTGTATATTTTATAGGTTTAAGAAGAGAAGAAGAGAAGAAGAAGAAGAAGAAGAGCAGAAGAAGACGTATGTGGTGATAGGTTGATCGAAAGCAGAGAGACTTGGTTTAGGGTTTGGAAGGAGTTAGAAGGAGAAGGGAGTTTATCTATTATAACTCGTTTTATATAAAGGTTTTTCTTTTTCAGGTTTACAGGTTATATAAGGTTAAAGGAGTTATTTAGGGAAGGGTCATAGGATTCTCCCTTTGTATTAATTTTTTATAAGTTGATAACGTTAAGCTTAAGATTATTTAATTATAAGTTATAAAAATTTAGAATGTAATACTAAAAAAATAGTTTATTTTTAATTTTGAAATTACTAATAACAATATTCTCTTTTTTTCTTACCTGGGTGCTATAATTTCAGGTTAGTTTATGCCCTGCCCTATGGAAAAAAAATTTTTTGAACTAAAAAAATCCACCTTTTCAGACAAAATCTTTTTTAAAAAAATACAACTATAAAATTTCCTATTTTTGGTGTGTATAGAGGAGGGGTGGGGCTACAAATTCCTCTATGTACTTTATTCGATGAGATTCGTTGGTTTTGAGATATAGCCTTCAAAAAGGTCCATTTTTGGCCAAATTTCAAAATTCCCAAAGTTTTGAGAGGCTAAAATCTCGCTTCAAACAAAGGGCATTTAAAAATGCACTAAATAAAAATTGTTGCCCTGTTCCTCTTCTAAACAATATTCACAAATAAAAAAAAATAGTAGGTAGCGTTTTTTATAAATAATTTTTTCCTCCAGAAGGGTACGATTTTTGCAAATTTTTTTTCAGGTGCTTAACTTTTTTCTAGACGTGATATCAAAAATCTATTCCCACCAATGCAAGAAATTGGGGCAAAGGTATTCAGTTAAATTTTCAGCTCATGTGGACCAGTGGTTTGACCCAGTTATTCATTTTTTTCAACTTTGGTCCAAATAAGTTTCAAACCGTTATAGACTCAAAAAAATGCTCGAAATCAAATCAGAACTTCGTGAAAAAATTCACATACTTTGAAAATTTCAGCTCAATCAGTCAAATAATAAAAAAAAAAATTCAAACAAAATATAAGAAAATTAAGATTTTTTTCTTTTCTGTTTCTTTTGACCGCTCCTTTTCTGCTAGTGAATGTTCATCTTTGTGTTTTGATTTTAGATACTCCAAAATGATTTGGTTGAAATTTTTTTTACTTGTAGCACCCGGACGTTCTCTTCTAATTTTCTGACTGCAGATGATACATTTAGCTATTTCGAGCCTATCCTGAAACATTGTAAAGTATTCAAATACTGCATAAGCTGATCTTTTAGCCATATTGACTGAAAGTATAAACAAAATAATAATTTTTAAATAATGCAGCTAAATGATACAAGTTTGATACATAGCAATAAATAACAATGATATGCATAAATACAGGATAAATTGATAATTTTATATCTTACATTTTTTTCAAACTTTACCTTAGGTCTTACTTAAGTAAACTGTTGAATCTGAATTTAGAATTTTTTTTTATATTTAATTTTTGTACTTTTTTTAAACTTTAACTATACAAAACTGTAATTTTTAAATTTTTTTTTTTGGAGAAAATGCATATAATCATTAATTTAAGTGAATGTTGCCTATTCTACTCCTTCCTTACAATTAAATAAACCTTATATCTAATTTTCTTAACCTAAAATTTCAATGCTTTTGACCTCTTTACAAATTTTAGGCAACCCCGGCCCCGAGCCCCGGCCCGGCCAAATTCCAGCCCCCGGTCGGTCCCTATATATATATATATATATATATATATATATATATATATATATATATATATATATATATATATATATATATATATATATTATATATATATATATATATATATATATATATATAATCTGAAGTTTAAGAAAAGTTTTGCAGCTTAAAAATTCATCATAAGAACCAAATACACAGGTTTAAAAGTGATGGACTAACCAAAAAATAAACAAAATAAAAAAATTAAAATATATAAATAAATAAATATA
>SEYY01012332.1:0-12911 GCA_009176605.1 Armadillidium nasatum | reverse complement strand
TGTGTGTGTGTGTAGAGAATGAGAGAGAGAAGAAAATTAATAATAAATATGACTATGTGTCTTCACTTAAGCTACAAGATTCGTTCAAGTTTAAACTTCTATGAATTTTGACAAGTTTTGTAGCTTTTTCTATTCCTAATCTATTTCTTAATTTAGTCCAAACAAGACCAAATGTAGAAAATAATCTCTCAATTGAGGCAGAACTTGGTGGACAGGTCAGTAAATTGCCAAAGAAATTACAAAACCCAGATGGCAAATTGTTGGCTTTCAATGTTCTATTCTCCATGACTGACCACCACTTTGCTGGTTGCTGTTTATAAAGATTTAGAATTTGTTCTGAAAACATTATTTTTGGAAACAGATCTGGATCTTTTATCCTGAATGCCATAAAACCTGCCAAGTACTCAGGATGAAATTCAGAAATCCACTCTTCTGCTAACTCTTCCTGTTGAGAAGTCAAATTTCTTCCTATAAATTAAAAACAAGAAGGTTTTAATAAATAAATATGCTTTATGATTTGTATTCTGTAAATAAATGAATTAACATAATGGTACTGTACACTCACTACATTTCATACTTATGTACCTAGGAAATTTAATGCCATAGTTTGAGAGTTAAAGCTAAGTTAATTAGAGAATGTTGTTAAGGCTTAAACAGTACCTCTTTGTTAGTATATATATATATATATATATATATATATATATATATATATATATATATATATATATATATATATATATATATATATATATATATATATATATATATATATATATATATATATATATATATATATATATATATATATATAGTAAATGTGACACTAACCAAGATATTGGGGATCCATCATGTTTGCCACAAAGAAAAATGGTTCTGTAGCTTCTTCCATCCTTTTCCTTATATTGGCCTTGTATGGGTCAAGTACTTCACTCTCTAAAAGCACCAGCCATTCATTAACTGCTATAGATAAAGTTGCTGTATCACTCTGTAACTGATCAATATGAAATCACGTTAAAACATGTATTAGTAATATTACTCATATATATTATATATATATATATATATATATATATATATATATATATATATATATATATATATATATATATATATATATATATATATATATATATATATATATATATATATATATATATATATATATATATACCTTATCAAGAGCTTTAGATACAACATCCACTTGCTTCTGAAGATGCTGTGCTTCACGATAGAGTGAAGGATTGCTTAAAATGTTGGTGATGCTCATTTCAAGTTTATCCTCATTAGCAATTTCGACATATTTGTAGTAGTTTTGAATAAAGGTGTTAATACATGCCTGTTGCGAATTCCATCTTGTATCATTTGGAATCTGTGGCATCAGTCCTCCTTTCTCTTTAAGCCATCCCTGAAAAAAATTGAAATCAGTAGTTTAATTGTAATTTTGGTTGTTTGGTTGATTTTGATTTATAACTAAAATCCAATATATTATTCTTTAAAAACTTAATTTATTTTATTCTGAACTTCCTGCTGAGTTATAAACTTATAACACCTTAAAATCTTACATGAGGTTGATGATGATTCCTAAAAAATTTTTGGATTTGGATTATATATTTGAGAATAGAATTTGGAGTGACTTCCTGTTCAAGTAAATTGATGTAATGTGCTGAGCATCCATATGAAATTATGGTTTTAAGTTCATCATCTTCCTTCATTTTCTCCTTCAATAGTTTCATTTTGGCCTCATTATCAGAGCAAAATGCAAAAACCTACAAGAACCAAGAAAAGATTATTTACTGCTTAGATAATAGACAAGCTGAATTACATTTATATTATTTAAAAATTATAAATTTTATAAAATAATTACTTTTGAGTTGTACTTTTCCTTCACTTCATCAACAGCTTCCTTTAAACATTTGAGGCAATATTCCGCATTTTTCTTATCAGATCCAGAATCAATTGTACTAAGCAAGAATGATTGCTTTCCTGTGTGCATAGAGGTTGCAATGATTGGATCATTTTTTACTGAGGACCATCCATCCATGCATAATGTTATGCAAACTTTACCTTCAACTTCATTCAACTGACTTTTGAGATTGTTTTCAACTTCATTATGAGCTATGTCTAATAGTGGCCCTGCTAGATTTCTTCGAGATGGTGGAGAGTAACCAGGTCTTAAGGCTTGTATCATTTCAACAAAGTACTTCGATTCGACACTTAAAAATGAGACATTGTTAGCATAAAAAAACTTTGATATTTTTTGGTCAAGAATTTCTTTTTGTGCAGTTGTCGTTTTAATGGTGTATTCTGATAATTTCCTTTGAGTTTTTGATGTGTCAGATAACCATGTTTTCATTGAAGAAGCCATCGAACAAGTAGGTGAATCCCCTTCTACATCTGTAAGATCCATATTTTCTACGGTTGTATTAGCACTTGATTCACTAGATTTGTCAGAATATAACAAACGTTTGCCACATTTTTTCAGATGCACTTTTATTCTTTCAATTTTATTGCTAATTTCAGTACTGCAATATTTGCACTTTACTTTGCTTGTGCCTTCGACATTCAGAACTTCAGTCCATTCATTTCCTAATTTTCTTCCGGATCCAAGAGTCTTTGGCATTTTTATAATTATTATTTTTATAATCAATTAAATTAATTAATACCTGTAAAAATGCAGTTATTGCTGAAAAAGAAAGGAAAAATGATAAAAAGCCAGAAAAAAAACGAAAAAAACCCTGTTTTTTTCGGGTTTTAGGTAAAAAAAACCGAAAAAACCAGGGCCCACTGGGCTTTTTCAAAAAAAACGGTTTTTTTGCCAACCCTGGGCTACGTCCAAGGAGAAACCACAGTCGAGGGCAAATAGTCTGCCAAACTGGGTCTCCTTTTGGGAGCAGAGGCGTTGGAACTTCTTCAACTGGGACGCCTTCTTCTGCTGCTGCTGTAGTGGCGTTTTCTTCTTGCCTCTGCTTAGGACGAGTTCTTCTGGACGGTGCGGCTTCTTCTTCGGCTTCTTGGGCTAAAGTGAATGTAACAATATTTGCTAACGACCTTTTGAAATTATCTCTAAATGGAAAGGATCAATTAACAAATAATTGTTTTTTTCACTTTATTTGATTTCTTATTTTTAACAAAAATTGCTTACAAAGTCATTATTATAAAAGTTTCATAAATTCACATTGAAATAATATATAAAATTTTATTTATTTTAATTCTAAAGTATTATTTAATAATATATTTTTATAATACATAAAAAGATACATTAGAATCGAAATTTTGAACAATAACATTTTTTTATTAAAAATTTAATTTAATATTTTATAAAAGAAATATATTTTATATTTAATAATAATATTTTAAAATGGTTTTCCCTTCGAGGTTTTATTTTCGGAAAAAGTAGTTTACGCTGGAACAGAGCAAAAACGCTGACAGCGTACAATAAGAATTTGTTTACAAAAATAGTTTTACAATTGAAATGGACTTATACATAATATACATTACATTTTATATGTTTTACTTTTTAAATTAATATTTTATATCTATACATAAATAATAATTATTTTTATAACAAAAAGAACTTTATTTTCATTTTTTAAAAAAAAAAAAAAAAAAAAAAAAAAAAAAAAAAAAAAAAAAAAAAAAAAAAAAAAAAAAAAATTTTGTTTTTTTTTATTTTTTTTTTTTTTTTTTTTTTTTTTTTAAATTTTTATATATATATATATATATATATATATATATATATATATATATATATAATATATATATATATATATATATATATATATATATATATATATATATATATATATATATATATATATATATATATATATATATATATTGAGGATATATAATACCTTCAAGGATCTGTCCTATCTCCAACTCTTTTTCTACTTTTTCATTTAAGACCTTTTAGTTACTTAATTACCTATTAACTCATATGTTAATGACCCTTCATTACTCTTTCCAATTTTACGCCAATTTACAGTGACAATTAACGCCAGAATGGTGATCTTGGAGAAACTAACCCGATTTTTCCTGTATTTCAAATTGGGGCAGAGAAAACAAGGTCATTTTAAATACTCAAAAACTCAGTTCCTCCATATCTCTACTTGACACAATTTCCATACAATTATATCTTCAAAAACACACAACTCAAACCATTGGTTTTACTTAGATTATTTAGATAACATTGTGAAATCCCCCATTCATTCTTACTCCCTCACTATCTATTACCCATCCGACAGATGATGAAGGCAGATGATGATGATAGTGATGATCTTAGTGATAACAGATCAATAGCAGAAGAAATAGGTGAAACAGAGTTATTGTCTGGGAACGACGATGATATGGAGGAAGATGAATCTTCTTTTGAGGATGGAAGAAGAATTTGAAGGGTTCATCCATTCAGACAACTTTAATCTTTAACGTTGTCTGAATGGATGAACCCTTCAAATTCTTCTATACAGTCTACTAAACCAAATGATTCTACAATTACGGAATTTACAGTCGGTAAGTAGAGTTTAATCTAGAGAAAAACAAGTAAGTTTTCATGAGGTATCAAAAAATGTTTAGGATCCTAGTAACTTGGTAACCAATGATAATATCATGATAGGATCTAAGACTAGTGTAACACCTGATATAAATCTCTCTATTATATCTCCTATCATTTCATTACCTTTAGACACTTCTGAAAAAAGTTTCCCCTTCTACTTTCTTTTCGCTTTCTGTTTCAAAACTTACCAGAGTGTATATTCACCACAGTTTCAAAAATTTTATTGGGCAAAGTCAGACGGAGAGGAATTCTGTTAACTTAAATGCAAATTTTGAGAACACTTTGATTTTTTGGCATTCAGAAGAAGTGGAGGAAGAGGAAATTAACAATTGACCACCATTTCATATATTCAACATGTGGAAGATCTATCTACATCCTACTCAATTGAAGGAAAAGTAATCCTCAAAAAAAAATTTATTAGAAGCAAAAGTGAAACTGGGGAGCAAGTGATCAAGAGATCTCCACAACTCAATGTCAAGACCCCAATTAGGAATAGAAAACCATATACTTTAAAACAGAAAGGAATGCCATCTTGACCATTAGCCATAACCATATATCACCAGATCATTTATAATCACAGGTAATGAAATGGGACACCTGAGAGAAAGAGAAGAAGGAGGAATACAAGAATCTTACAGGAAGGAAATGGTTGAAAATATTCTCTTTTTCAGAAGGAGTTTTAGCTACAGATTAGATGGAACATATAACAAAATATTTCTAAAGATAGGCAAAAAAATTCTGAATTGTTTAAGGATGTAACAGACTGTTCTCAATGTCATACCTCTTGTTTTATCAAGCTTAAATTTCCCTTCCGTTCAAGGGCTTAAGTATAATCTTGAGCAGATGCATTCAAAATATAATTGTGCACTGTTTTTCAGGCTAAATATTCACACAATAGTATCTTCAGTTGGAGGAAAAAAAAAAAATTATCAATTCTTAATGTAAAGGATTCTAGGTTTAGCTTGACTGATGCCCTGAAATGGGATAAGGTAACAGATTGTCTTCCATATTAGTGACAACATAATTCATTTTCAAAACTTCAAAAGCTTCTAATGTTATTATATATTATCAGAAGATTTAGCTGGAAGTTCGGGAAACCCTACACCAAAGAGGAAATTGTTCAGTTTCCTCAACCCAAAACTCAACAGACTCTCACAAATGGAGGAGCAACTTAAATACAGAAATTTCAATATTCCAGCATCTTCTGTGAAAAGAATCTTCAGCTTCATTTGAATATTCCAGCATCTTCTCTTGTGAAAAGAATCTTCAGCTTCATTTGAATATTCCAGCATCTTCTCTTGTGAAAAGAATCTTCAGCTTCATTTGAATATTCCAGCATCTTCTCTTGTGAAAAGAATCTTCAGCTTCATTTGAATATTCCAGCATCTTCTCTTGTGAAAAGAATCTTCAGCTTCATTTGAATATTCCAGCATCTTCTCTTGTGAAAAGAATCTTCAGCTTCATTTAAATATTCCAGAATATTCTCCTGTGAAAATAATCTTCATCTTCATTTAAATATTCCAGAATATTCTCCTGTGAAAATAATCTTCATCTTCATTTAAATATTCCAGAATATTCTCCTGTGAAAATAATCTTCAGCTTCATTTGAATATTCCAGCATCTTCTCTTGTGAAAAGATCTTCAGCTTCATTTGAATATTCCAGCATCTTCTCCTGTGAAAATAATCTTCATCTTCATTTAAATATTCCAGAATATTCTCCTGTGAAAATAATCTTCATCTTCATTTAAATATTCCAGAATATTCTCCTGTGAAAATAATCTTCATCTTCATTTAAATATTCCAGAATATTCTCCTGTGAAAATAATCTTCATCTTCATTTAAATATTCCAGAATATTCTCCTGTGAAAATAATCTTCATCTTCATTTAAATATTCCAGAATATTCTCCTGTGAAAATAATCTTCATCTTCATTTAAATATTCCAGAATATTCTCTTGTGAAAAGATCTTCAGCTTCATTTGAATATTCCAGCATCTTCTCCTGTGAAAAGAATCTTCAGCTTCATTTGAATATTCCAGCATCTTCTCTTGTGAAAAGAATCTTCAGCTTCATTTGAATATTCCAGCATCTTCTCTTGTGAAAAGAATCTTCAGCTTCATTTGAATATTCCAGCATCTTCTCTTGTGAAAAGATCTTCAGCTTCATTTGAATATTCCAGCATCTTCTCCTGTGAAAAGAATCTTCAGCTTCATTTGAATATTCCAGCATCTTCTCTTGTGAAAAGAATCTTCAGCTTCATTTGAATATTCCATCATCTTCTCCTGTGAAAAGAATCTTCATCTTCATTTAAATATTCCAGAATCTTCTCCTGTGAAAATAATCTTCAGCTTCATTTGAATATTCCAGCATCTTCTCCTGTGAAAAGAATCTTCATCTTCATTTAAATATTCCAGAATCTTCTCCTGTGAAAATAATCTTCAGCTTCATTTGAATATTCCAGCATCTTCTCCTGTGAAAAGAATCTTCATCTTCATTTAAATATTCCAGAATCTTCTCCTGTGAAAAGAATCTTCAGCTTCATTTAAATATTCCAGAATCTTCTCCTATCAAAAGAATCTTCAGCTTCTTGAGATAGTTTTGGAACTCAAATGTTTTTGAAATTCAACAATAACTAGAATTATGTTTTAAATTATTACACTTGAGAATAAAGAATTAGAAAAAATTTACAGAATTAATACAAGATTAATTATTTTAAAATACTTTTTATTCACTATATTTACCTTAATTAAAGATAGGCAAGAATGCTAGTCTGTAGTCTTGATACAATAATTCATAATTTAGGTATGTATCTCAGTAGTATATAATTTTAACATGTTTTATATAAAAAAAATTAAATGTACTTTGTCTTGTGCTTGTCTGCCATGAACTTGTACTGAAGTACAATCCATTTTTTCTGTACTTGTACTTGAACAATTTTGATGTACTTGTTCTTAAGTACAATGGCCTGTATTTGGAGCCAATCCTGATATATATATATATATATATATATATATATATATATATATATATATATATATATATATATATATATATATATATATATATATATATATATATATATATATATATATATATATATATATATATATATATATATATATATATATATATATATATATATATATATATATATATATATATATATATATATATATATATATATATATATATATATATATATATATATATATATATATATATATATATATATATATATATATACTGTAAACAAATAATAATTAAAATAAATATGCTTAGAAGATACAATAAAAAACTAGAATAGGAAAAATTATTCGAAAGAGTTTCTAAAAGAAGCAGTCCAGGAAGTAAAAGATGATGCCCCAGTATATAAATCTTACAAAAAATATATAGTCTCCTATAGTTATCTTCATAAGCTGGTTGGAAAAAAAGGGGGAACAGGGAGTCATTCCCTAAAGATAAGAAAGAAATGGAAGAAAATTTCCCTGCTGTCAATGTTGAAAAAGATGGTATTAGGACGAACTTTAAATGAGTTTGGTGATATTATTCATCTTTAATTGCAGAAAATCAAATTAAGACTCCATTCAAAGATAACCAACCAGGTTCTGACTGGTTAAAAAGTTTCATGGGGTACAATAACTTAAACTTAAGAGAAGCAATTTCATTGCAGGTAGTTAGGAAGAGAATACCTTCAGATACTTTTTATAGTCTACTAGGGAAAAATAGAAGAACTTGAAATTAGGGAAATGAATTTAAATGGAACAAGTTTCTCTCAAGACTGAACAAAAGAAATATTATTGAAACAAGAGGCGAGAAATCAGTTCAGATTAACTTGTAGAACTGTTCTTGCATGTTGCTGTGCAGATGGAAAAGTTTTAAGCCAGTGACAGTATACAAAGGGAAAAGAACGTTGGAATCATGGGTTGGGCTGTTCCTGATATATTAGAATGAACAATGTACAGTGTTGCAGATTCAGGCTGAATGGCAGTAAGAGTGTTTAAGAAGTTTTTAAAGAACTTTTTAGAAATGACAAAGGATATAAAAAAAACGTCTATGGGACTGAACTCGTGTCACATGTTCAACTAACAGACACAAATAATCCCATAAAGAAAGCAAGATTTGGAAATTTATTATGTAAAGGCTTTTATCACATAATATCCAGGCTGGCTCTAGAGCAATTGGTATCTACCCAGTTAATCCTGAAAAATATTATGGTACAAGGTCGAACCCAATAAAGATAGACTTATAATGCATGAATAGAAAATGGGAGACTGATGAATGAAAACAATGCACCAGAGTTGCCTGAAAGACTTTCAAGATGTGTTGAAAGTCTAATGAGGAGGTTACAGAAGAGCAGACATCATCTTTGATGCTTGACAACAGTGGGAAAGATTTATTACAATTGGGAAGCGTGAGAAATGAGTAATGCACACATATATAAAGCAAGTCAAAGTAGAGCTGAAAATCATGTGATAAGGGATAGAACTATTCTCCTGGGATAATAGCAAATGATATTTCTTTAGAGAGTAATGTATTAAAAGATCTACTGAAAGTGTGTTTGAATTACTACAATCAAGAGCCCCAAAAGGATTTAAAGTTTCATTTTCATATCTTCCTGTTAGTGAAGTTAAAAATTTTACAGTTAAAGGAAAGACAAACAGTTGAAAAGCCCAAGTCTCATAAGGTTATAAACATTTAGCTAATAATTTTAACACACAAACAAGGTTTGTAAGATGTAATGAAAAGAAATAGCAGAGTTTCAAAAAGAAAGGTTCATATATAAAATACAACCCCCAAAGCAATCCCCTTTACTTCTAAACAAGCTAAAATAAGAAGAAAAAAAAAGGAAAAAGTGCTATAAAGATGAAAGATCATCTGTATCATATGTCTTACTGACAATCACTACTGATGACGTAAGTTAGGAAGAGTTTGAATCAGACATTACTGATATAGTGGAAAAAGACCAAAAAAGAAAAAGTAATGCAACCAAAAATAATAGACAAATCTGTGAATAATTATTAGGCAGTATATTATACAGACCGAAATCCAATTTATTATTGGTGTAAGATGTTGAAAATTTTTACTCAGTGATAAGGAAAGTGAAGTAGAAAAGGTTGAAGTGAAATTCTTTAAGAAAAATGGAATATTATGTGACATTGTAGAATGACTATCAGTGTAGCGTAGAGGTAAAACTCTGTGCTTTTGTGCTATAAGGCTCGGGGTTCGATTCCCCTATAGCAAACTTTAAACTTCGATGTTTAATGAATATTTCGTCTGCGAGAGTGTTAGCAGACTTTAATTATTACCTTATATATATATATATATATATATATATATATATATATATATATATATATATATATATATATATATATATATATATATATATATATATATATATATATATATATATATATATATATATATATATATATATATATATATATATATATATATATATATATACTTTTGTTTAGAATTTTGTTGATGGTTCATGCCTTGAGCCCAGAGGAGGAAGACTGAATGTGAAAAGTGTTTCAAGAAAAGGAGATGAAGTTTCAAGAAATGAGAGGAAAAAGAATAGAAAAAATGGATTGAAAAAACAAAGTTGTAAATATTGTAACATTGATTTTAAAAGCAAAGTTGAATTTAAAACTCATTTGAAGTCACAATGTAAAAGAAAGTTTAAATGTTCCCATTGCAACTATGAAGGTAATAATAAATGGAATTTAAAGAATCACATGTTAAGACACAGAAATACAAAATTATTCAAATGTTCTCAATGCTCCTACGAATGTAATTATAAATTTTATTTAAAGATTCACATGTTAAACCATACCAATACAAAACTATTCAAATGTTACGCTTGCAACCATGAATGTAATGTTAAAAATGACATGAAGAAACACTTGTTAATACATTCAGATACAAAATTATTTAAGTGTTCTGAGTGTAGTTTTGAATGTAATTTTAAAGGCAACATGAAGAGGCACGTGTTAACACATCATAGTATAAAGTTATTTAAATGTGCTGAATGCAGTTATGAATGTAATAAAAAAAACAGCATGAAGATTCATATGTTAACACATGCAAATATTAAATTATTTAAATGTTCTGAGTGCGACTATAAATGTAATAAAAAAGCAAACATGAAGGATCACATGTTAACACATACAAATATTAAATTATTTAAATGTGGTGTGTGTAACTATGAATGTAATCTTAAAACAGACTTAAAAAGGCACATGTTAACACACACCAATATTAAATGTGGTGAGTGCAACTTTGAATGTGTTCGCAAATGTGTCTTAAAAAGGCACATGTTAACACACACAAATATTAAATTACTTACCTGTCCTGAGTGTGACTATAAATGTAATGGGAAAGGTAGACTTAAAGATCACATGTTAATACACGGAAGTATAAAATTATTCAAATGTTCTCACTGTAACTATGAATGTAATTATAAAAGAAACTTAAAAATTCATTTGCTTTCACATGAAAATATAAAATTATTTAAATGTTCTGAATGCAAATTTGAAAGTAATTACAAAAGAAACATGAGTCTGCATATGCAAACTCACAGAAAGGATAAATTATTTAAATGTTCGGAGTGTAACTATGAGAGTAATTATAAGAAAGACTTGAAAAAACACATTAAAGCAAGACATTAAAAGAAGTGATGCTGAATAAGGTAAAAGAGTAAAGGTATAAAAGAGTAATAATGAAAGAGTCACAAAGAACAAAGGTAAAGAAAAAGAATTTAAATGGTATTGCATTATGATGACGGGTGGGGGTGGGGGGGGGAGAAACCTTATGTGGAAGGATAATTGAAATTTTATTATAAGAAGTAATTGATTGAGGCAAAAAGAAAGAAATTAAGAAAAAGTAAAATGTGTAATAACAAAATTGAAACTGAGCCATTATAATCTATTTAAAATTACTTTGTAACATTGAGGTAGTGAGATAAATGTTGGTGTTACAAACCTGCAGGAGAATAACTAATGTTATACTAATGTGAGCGTTAAACAATGGACCGAATATTGTTCATAATACAAGAAGTGCACGGTTATTGTGCTCAGAATGTACTGTGATAATGGACATATAATAAGGGGAGGAAAAGGGAAGCAAAATTTTTCTAGATATAAATGATATAAAAAAGTGGAATGTAGAAGACTATTATTTATTGATACGACTGAAAGAAAAAACAAATTCTAGGCAAGAGAATGAACGAAATGACTTTAATGAGTATTGGTCAGTCAAAAAAGTTACGAAATTCTCAAGGGATACACTCTAAGATCAATAAATTTTAAGATATGAACAATAAAAATTAAAGCAACTGAGGAAAATCTAGTCTTGATTAATCTACATGGAAATTGTTGAGAAAGTAGATCTGATTATAGAACTAGATCAAGAAATACAAAACAAATAAAAGTAAGATACAAGAAGCAGTTTAAATGTAAGAAAAATTTGAAAATGGTGTTTAGAATGTTAATTCACAAAGTTTGTGAAGAACCAAGTCAGAAGAAACTTGGGAATTTTTAGATTAGTGATGTAAATGTAAAAAGAATCCAGAATTAGTGACACCCTCTGACCCAAAGTTTGCTCACAATTGACACTTAAAAATAATTATACAGAAGCGGTAACAGGAAGTGATTAAGTCAGTCAAAAACATATTTTGTTTAAGAGAAAACGTGATCCTATTAAGCTATTTATTGTAGTTTGTATTTCAAAATTATTTCAAAGACCTTTTTGTAAATATTTCTTCCTTCACAAATTAGTTTTATGTCCCATTTTCTTATTTAAAATTAACTGAAAGAAATTTTGTTGCTTTTCTTTCAATTTATTTAATATTAATTTTGATTTGATTTATTATTATTTTCAAATGTTATTCAATAAAATTGTAGATATTTTTTCTTTGATTTCATAACTTTTTCTTCTCTTGAATAACAATGTGACTTATTGACTGAACATTCTAAGCTCTCTTTTTTTTTCCTTAGACAAAAACTCTTTGAGGCTTCGTGAAATAGCTCTCCTGATCACTGGATTCAGACCATAGATTGCTTGTTCGAGATGCTAAAATTGTCTGAAAAGTTGCAGACAAAGGAGAAGAGAAACGTGATAAAAGTGGAAGAACTGGGGAGAGAAGACAAAGGAAGAGAATACAAAGAAGACATAGAGATAAGACTGGAGGAGAGAGGGGGGTGAGACACGATCGAAGTGCAGGAAATAGTGAAAGCAGTGGCGGAGGGAGTTTTGGGAAAGAAATGGGCTGGAGGGTCAAGGATAAGACAGACGACATGATGGAATGATGAACTTAAAAGAGCAATAAAAGAAAAGACTCAGAAAATGAGAATAT
>SEYY01012331.1:0-17500 GCA_009176605.1 Armadillidium nasatum | reverse complement strand
GATTTGAAACCTTCTAGCATCTTCTGAAACTAACCAAAATAACCATGAACACCGAAGTGCCAGAAACGTCTCCTCGAAGAAGGCTGGGCAATTCTTGTAGAAGAGTTGAAGAGACAGAACAAGATACAGAGATAAGAAGGTGATCGGATGAACCAAGAGGAGGAAAGAGTTTAACAGTATAAGGAGAAGGATAGAGGTTAAGAAAAGATCAAGTATGTTGGGTTCATCACCAAGACGGTCAGGGCTACAGGTAGGGAGTTGCACCAACTGTTCAAGGTTGTTCCGGATAGAAATGTCGTAGGCGAGTTCGCCACGCTGGATCATAAAAACTAGATGAAAACCATTGGTTGTGATGAACATTGAAATCACCTAAAATGTTGCTTTCGGAGAAAGGAGAAGAAGAAAGAATGTGCTCTATTTTGGAGTTTAAATAGTTGAAAATTTTTTTGTAGTCAGTAGAATTAGGATATAAATAGACAGAACAGATAAACTTAGTAGTAGAATTGCAAGAAAGCTTAAGCCATAAAGTCTTTAATTCAGTAGACTCCAAATTATAGACACGAGAGCAAATAACATTGTTGCGCACATATGTGCAACAACCGCCTTTGTGTGAAAATTGAGGATAGAGACAGTAGAGTAATGTAAAAGAAAGTGCTTGTAAATTTGTGGGGAACATGTGAAGAAATGGGGTGGAGAGGTAGAGGGAGCATAGACACCCCAATATGAGGAGGGTACACTGGAGACCCTTTGAGAAGGTGGAACACGAAAAAGAACGAACACAAGGGCTATGGAGTGAAACGGAATGTTGTAGCCCATCCTATCACCCCGCGGGTTATGCCCAATTTGGGGTACTTGCATCTCTTTGGACGGCGCTTCGTCCTCCCCTATATATATATATATATATATATATATATATATATATATATATATATATATATATATATATATATATATATATATATATATATATATATATATATATTTTTTTTATTTTTTTTTTTATTTTTTTTAAAAAGTTCACATCTCAGGCATTTTTATATTAGAATATATATATATATATATATATATATATATATATATATATATATATATATATATATATATATATATATATATATATATATATATATATATATATATATATATATATATATATATATATTCTTTTAAGAAAACCATTAAAATTTAATGTGTATATAACCAAAATAATTAACTGAGATACTTTTAATTAAGTAAAGAGACAATGAGGAAAATAAAAGACAAAAATGTTTCTCATTTTAGATAAATATTTGAGAAATTATTTAATCATAAAAAAGATGTAAAATTCATTGACTCTAAAAGTTTAAAAGAAAATTTATTTAACCCTAAAAGGGAGCTCAATTCATGTGAATATTATTATAATAAAAGGCTACGAAGAAGGCAAAAATATTGCTGGTTACTAGAAAAAGATCACAACACCTCAAAGCAAAAAATTAATTATTATCTGAGGATTGAAGGAACTTCATAAATCCACTCAAACTTCTTATTTTTTGAATTAGTGGTCACGTTTGACTTATACTTACTAAATTTGGCAAAATACTAATTTAGGTAAGTTCACATCGTTATTTTTAAATTTCTTATATTTTAATAACTTAAATACAATCTTTGTATTGGTATTTATATTTTTTGTTTTAAAGGTTATTGTTGTATACCATTATTTTTAATAGTGAACTAGTCATGGGGAACAAATTCAGGAGCCAAGCATCAAACATCAAATAAGACTTAAACCAACTATTATTTATTATCAACTTAATAAGAACCAAAATTAATGGTAGTGGTTTGGTAGGAATCCTAACCAAATTAACCCTCCATTGTAACATCATGATGAAAGTAGGCCATGTAAGAGGCCATTTTTTTAATTATCTTGAATGCAAGTTCAACCACTTGACAAATTACAGACCCATCCAAAAAAAAAATATTGTTCTCTGTTTAAGTGTATCTCATTCCTTTTCCTCTTTACTTTAGCCAGTTCTCATATATATATATATATATATATATATATATATATATATATATATATATATATATATATATATATATATATATATATATATATATATATATATATATATATATATATATATATATATATATATAATATTATTTTGTAAAAGGGTGAATGCATATGATTGTGTAAAAGTAACATAGTATACAATTTTTCATCATCTCTACTTATTTTTATAGTTATACACTATATGTATACTTATAGTGTTCATAACTAACCAAAATTTACATAAAAAGTGGTAAATAAAAATTATCTGAGCCACACTTTCTCTCCCTTATTTTACTTTTGGCACAAAAAACTTTGCTCGCTTGAAACATCCCTTTTTCTAGTGAGTATTTTAAATTCTTGTGGATATTAATTTTTCGTTTACAACCTGCCTGTTTTATTTACCCCACAGAAGTGAATGGTACGTACCTTTAGGAATAATAACCAGATGCTGGAAATTCACATGGTCTGCTGCTCCAAATCTTGATTTCTCTTCAAGAAGAAGAATCAAAATCATCATCTTTACTCTGGGAATGAAGGTCTTTTGAGTAATATTTGGTAAGTTTACTTTTAATTTACTGTTTTATCACTTAGAGCCCACTATCCTTAACTTTATATATTATATATATACTTTAAAAAACTAGTCTGGATGAGTATTCAGTACTAGAAAAAGTACCACAAACAATTTCATTATTATTAAATTACAAATAACTAATAAGGCTTAAGTTACATTGTGTTCTCCCACTCAGCTATCAATGTTTTAGTGCTTTCTGGTAGTTCTAACTGTTATAATGCTATATAGGACCCATACTATATATTTGATAGTATCTTTCACTAGGGATAGACCGGGTCTGGAATTTTGCCAGGTCTAGGGTCTCAAATTTGGCTGGGGCTTGGGTTGGGGTTGCCTAAAATTTGTAAAGAGGTTTAAAGTCACTGAAATTTTAGATTAAGAAAATTGATATAATTTTAATTGAGATTGATTTAATTATAAGGAAGGAGTAGAATAGTTAACATTTACTTAAATTAATGATTATATGCATTTTCTCTGAAGAAATTTCAGAAAATTACAGATTTTGTATAATATAAGTTTAAAAAAAGTACAAAAATTTTTTTTTTTTTTTTTTTTTTTTTTTCACAATAGTGGTTCAACAGGTTTTCTTAGGTAAGACCGTAAGTTAAAGTTTGAAAAAATGTAAGATATAAAATTATTAATATAACCTGCATTTATACATATCATTGTTATTTTATTGGTATGTATCAAACTTGTATCATTTATCTACATTATTTCAAAATTATTTTGTTTATACTTTCAATCACTATGGCTAAAAGATCAGCTTTAGCAGTATTGGAAGTATTTTACAATGTTTCAGGATAGGCTCGAAATAGCTAAATGTAACATCTGCAGTCAGGAAATTAGAAGAGGACCTCTGGATGCCCCAAGTAAAAATTTTTCAACTAAATCTTTATGGCGGCATCTAAAATCAAAACAAAGATGAACATTTCATTATCAGAAGAGGAGCGGTCAAAAGAAACAGAAAAGAAAAGAAAATATTGAAGAAAAAAAATCTTAATTTTCTTATATTTTGTTTGATTTAATCCACCATTAATGAGTATAATTTGCCATTTTAACCCGGCAGGCAAACACCGGTTTTCCCTAATTTTTTAGCTGGGGCTGTGGCCGGGTCCCCAGTTGATCCATATATATATATATATATATATATATATATATATATATATATATATATATATATATATATATATATATATATATATATATATATATATATATATATATATATATATATATATATATATATATATATATATTGTAGAAATGGAATGTGAAAACTTTGAGTTTCACGAAAGTGGAGAAACTATTGACAAAAGTCTGCATGGAAAAGATTTTGAGAAAGATTTTGGAAAGTTTCTTTTATTTCGTCTCATTTGTCAAAGGAAAAATTTCCAAAATTTCAGATTTACAAGAGAGAAAAAAGGAACTGGAAAATTTGATGATTTTGTATTTGTTTATGATTCTGATGATGGTAAAACAAAATACTCTTTAATTCAATTGAAACATTTGAATGATGAAAATAAAAAAATAAATTTTGATGATTTGAAAGCAAACTCTAAAAGTTATTTTGGTTTGCCGTATTATTTTGATTATTATACCAAGTCTTTAAGTTGTCTTTCCAATGATAAAGATCTTAAAGAAGCAGAACTTGAAGGTTTGTTATTTTGTACTAATGCTGGAATTGAAGATTCTTTAGGATGTATCTCCAAAAGAGAGATACTAAACGAAGGACTATTTCGAAACTCTGGTAAACTCTACAAACTCTCCATAAATGATAAGGAAAGACAAGAAATATTTCGTGAACAATTTTTGTCAGAAAGAAAAAGGTTGGCAAATGAATTGGCCTCCTATGTTATGCAGAACAAAGTAATTCCATTTAGAGTCTATGATCAAGGATGATTCATTCAGTTTAATAATAAAATTTTATGACATGCTTTTGAATCACGTGGTTGATGTCAAGAAAAATAAATTTAAAATTTCATTTTTAGATCCACAACTGAAAAATATAAACAAAGAACTCAATAATTTTAGGAATGAGTTTTTTGAGTCATTATTCGACTATCAGGAAAGTTTTCCTTACGTAAAAAAAATACTTGCAGATAAAAAGGATACTGAAGGATTTCTAGAATTTTTAAGAGAAAAAACCATCATCATCAAAATACCTAAGAATTCTGAATGTAAAAGCTTAAAAATATTGTCTGAGGAACTTGTACTGTCTGTAATGTTACAAAAACCTTTTGATATAAAGGCAAATATCCATGACCAAAAAATCCTTCAAAAGTTAAATAAGTTTATTAGGGAAAATGTGATTGATTTTGGGTCAAAGAAACTGAAAGAAACATTTCTTAGTGATAACTCGAAAAGTAATGAAGAAGTCCATAACTTTCGACAGTATTTTTTTGAAGATTTAAAAGTATTTTGTAATGCTTTTAAAGACAAAAATATTAAAGAAATTGAGGAACTTGTTAAAGTTTATAATTCTCATTTAAGTGTTCAAACTTTTGAATTTTCTTTAAAGTTGATATTGGAAGAGGGAGAAAATGAAGTAATTGAATTTTTAAAGCAGAAAGAAATACGATTTGCAGAATTTCCTGATATAGAAAGCTGTCGTTGATGTATTTCCATCAGGAGAAGTTGACACTACAGAAATTGATAAAAATATTTTAGAATTCCTAAACCTAATAACATTTGCTGTGAATCAGAATAATTTTGATAATCTTATTTCTAATGAAATGAATAAACTTATAACGAAAAGTGAAGATCAGATACTGCTTTATAGATGGGTTTAATAATATTACAGACAAATGGCATAATGAAGGAGCATTGTCTTTAAATATTGTGTCCAAGTTAAAATATAGAAAATGGGTCACTGAAAAAGAATTATTGAATAAGATTAAAAATTTAAATATATTATTTCAAGAGAGAAGAGGTGAAACTTTCTGATATTTGTTCTGGTTGTGAAATTATGAAAATTATCACTCCTGAACTGTGTATGTATAATTTTTCGACTAGTGCCATCATGAATTTAGGAAAAGGTATTGATAAAAACTTTAACTCGATCTATATTGATAGAACTCTTGTTCAGAGTGAAAGAGTTAATATTAATTCACTCTTAGAACAGTCTCAAGATATTGTTGTAATTACTCTTCATGATGGAATTTGATCCTTCGGTCTTTGACGAATTACTCTCTTCCCCTGTAGAAATAAAAGACTTAGAACTATTTAATAATAAACATAATTATTATTTTACAAGACAAAATTTTAAATCTAAATTCTTTATGAATTTCTATGACAAAAATAAAAATGTCATTTCTAAGAGAACAGTCCATTGGATAACATTCCTTGGAAAAGATTTTATATATGAATCTTCACTTCCAAATGACAATAATAATTCTGAGCAAGACTGTGAAGATAGTGAATATTGTAGTAACTCAAATTTAATGGAAAAATATCTATATGAAAGAATCCTTTACCTGTTATGAAATTTTTGAAAATGAAAATTTTGTTATTGTAACTGGTGATCCTGGAAGTGGAAAGTCAGTACTCCTAAAACATCTTTCAATTGAAGTAAAAAATTTATATAAAGACCGATTTTGGGTAATTCTGATTCCTCTTAATACATGTCAAAATTATCTTGATGATTATGATAATTTTAACGTTGATAATGTCATAGATTATTTGGCTAAAATTGAAAATTGTAAAAATGATTTTTCGAAAAATGCTTTGAGGTATTTTTTATATAATAATCGTTTGATTCTGTTGTTTGATGGGTTTGATGAAATTCATGAACATAGTAAGCAAGAAAAAATCCTGGGGTTACTTAAGTTTTTGAAAAATGAAAACCTGACAAAGCACATGTGGATAACAAGTAGACCTCGTTGTGTGCGCCAAATTGAAGAGGTTTTAGGTTGTGCTGCTTTTGATGTTAATGACATTAGTGAAGATGAACAAATTAAGCTCGTCATTGATGAATGGAAGGTCTATTATGGCAATGATAACTCTATAGTCAACTTAATTGAGGAAAATGCCTCAAATTTCGTTAAAATTATTAATGGTTATATGAGCACAGGTGAGAGAGATTTCTTAGGAGTTCCTTTACTGACATACATGTTTTCCCACGCATATAAAAATGAAGCAATGAAACCCTCATTTTCCTTGAAGGATGTTGGCTTAGTCCGGTTATTTGAGGATTTCATATTGAGTAAGTATAATATTTTCTTTACTGAAAAGGTCAAGGTTGAAAAAATCTTGCAAAATGATTTTATAAATGTTAACGAGAAAAGATATCAATTATATGCCCTAAAATATAGCGAAATAATTTCTCCTGAACATTTTGATATATTATCAAAAGCTGTGGACACGGACCTTTCTTATGATAGTATTGAGATACTAAAACGGATTGGCCTCATTTATGAGAACAGTAGTGTTTCTACAGAGACCAGTAGTGCTTCTACATTTATACATGCAAGTTTTGCTGAATATTATATTGCTGATCTCTTACTCTCCATAACTGAAAACTGCAAGGATGAGAATATTTTAAAATCAGTGAAGAGTATTCTCCTGGAACCAGAAAATGATATAATTTTATATTTCTTTGATGCCCATTTAATCAAGAAATCCAAAGGATATGACATTCAGGAATCCATCATGAATGGTGACAAAGAAATTGTAACTAGTTTAGATAAGGAATCTTTATCCACATTAGATATATTTGGAAGAAACTGTTTCTATTATGCACTACAGCAAAGTCAATTTCCTATACTATCTCTCCTTATCTCCAAAGATGTCGAACTAATATTTGAACCATTTTTTGTAACCATTTTAAAAAACTTTGCTGAAGAATTTGTTGAATTTCAGGAAAAAGAAAATGAGGAAGTTTATCTTGAATTGTTTGGATATATTCTGGAAAAAGAAAATGAAAATGGATATTTTGCTGGTGAGTGTTTAGATCAGTGCTTGAGACTCGATTTAGAAATACGTTTTGGACATTGGGAAATTGCAACAAAATTAATAAATAAATTTGGCAGAAAAATAGACAATGCAAGTTGGTTATCCCATTATGTTTTAAAAGCCCCTGAAGAATTTTTTGATGCGTATGTTAAGCTGTTAGCTGAAGAAGAAGTTCCAAATTGGTATAATGTAATAGTATTACTCATCAGTTTCCACAAAGATAGACTTAAAGAAACTATCATCAAACACAGTGAATTAATTTTGAGAATACCTATTTGCTATAGTATATTAGAGAAAAATTATAATCTCTGCCTTAATATTAATAACTATAAAAAATTCTCAAAATTTGTAAAGTCTTTAGAAAAACGAACAGATAACTTTAGTTTTCTGTTCAAATTTCTTTTTGAATCAAAGTATATTTCGTTAGAGGATTTTGCTGATAGTTTAGAAGGGTTTCACTTTCATGGCACCATCAAATATAAAACATTTGTATTCTTGCCGTTTTTCACTTTTTTTGAATGGAATTATTATATACCTCCACCATTTATTTTACAAGTTTTATGTAAATCAATACATTCTTTAAATGTTTCAAATGACCTAAACTCCTATTCAAGTGATCTACTAAACACTTTACTTGAATACATGGACATTTGTAAATATGACGAAAACACAAATGCAAATGATGCAGCCAGAGAAGTTGCAAAATACATATTATCACGAGGAGATGAAGAACATGTTAAAAGAGTTTTTAATGAATGTTGCGAAATCGCTTACAGAAATTTTGAAGAAGGTTCACGTTACTGGGAAGAAGCTAAAAGGACAGAACTCAGCAAATATTATAAAATAAAAATTCAAAAACTAAGAAGGATATATATATATATATATATATATATATATATATATATATATATATATATATATATATATATATATATATATATATATATAATATATATAATATATATATATATATATATATATATATATATATATATATATATATATATATATATATATATATATATATATATTATATATATATATATATATATATATATATATATATATATATATATTATATATATATATATTAGGGATGGAGTGAAGTATCGGTATCAGTAAGTATCTGTATATTTTTAGGTATCAGTATTGGCTAAAAATGACCAATACCGATACCAGATTTTTTTAAAGTACTTAATCCCTTTGGCATACATTTTCTTGAATGTTCAATTTCTTTGACTATGGAGTTTTTAATTTCACAAAACCGTTTTTCTTGATTTTCCATACTTTCAATTAATTAATTACTAATTAGTTGCTAATTTTATTTTTTGGCTTATATTCTATATCTCTGTAACTGCAGATCCGATTTTGGTCAAATTATGAAAGTTAACCCTTTATATAGCATAGGTCAACTTACTATACTTAATTGTTGATTTATTTAATTACTAATGTAATTTTTTATTGATATTACGTAATATTTTGCCACGTCTCTTCCCGCCAATTTTGTTTCCAGAAGATTGATATGTTGCTTTCCACTAAAAGTGATTTTTTGAAATGCACAAAACTGCTTTTAAATTTATTTTCACGCCATTTCCTTCATACCATTTGGTTTGCTTTCTTAAATAGTTTATTTATATTTTAATCACTAATTTAATCCATTAGTAACATATTAGCATGGTAACCGATGTACATTATATATATATATATATATATATATATATATATATATATATATATATATATATATATATATATATATATATATATATATATATATATATATATATATATATATATATATATATATATATATATATAATATATATATATATATATATATATATATATATATATATATATATATATATATATATATATATATATTATATATATTAATTGTGGTGTTCCTCAGGGTTCTGTTTTATCCCCTACTTTATACTTTTCATCAACAACCTCCTCAGCTGTACTTCTAACTCTGTTCATTCTTATGCCAATGACTCGACTCTCCGTTCTTCTACGCATTTCAAATCTGCTTCCTCTTTTGCTTGTAGAGTTTCTTCTCATCTTCCACTTTTCGATTCCATTCTTGCCAATATGGATGGGATTTCCCAGTGGGGCCACTGCAACCTTGTGAAATTCAACTCTTTGAAAACTCAACTTCACATCTCTCTTTCAAAAACACCTCCCAACTTTATCTCCTTCGACCACTCTTCTGTATCATCTGTGAGCAACAAATATTCTTGGTCTGAACATAAACAGTAAATTATCTTGGAAACATCAAATCACAAAGGTTACTATGGTGGCCTCTAAAAAAAGCTGGGAGTTCTTTTCAGATTGCGGAAATTTTTTTTCTTCTAAATAGTTACTCCAATTATATAAGGGTCTTACCATCCTTGCATGGAGTACTGTACTCACATTTTGAGTGGTTCCGGTTCCACCTTCTTTTGGGTAAAGTTGAGTCTAGGCTAAAAGACTGATAAACTGTCCCCTACTCTCAAACTCCCTTAATCCTCTTTCTCTGTGAGAAAGGAGTTGACCTCTCCATTCCACCACTATTTCATTGCAATCATGGCGACAGAGGTGCCTTGCTTGCACATGAACTTTGTGTGAGCATTGCAAACTCAAGGCTTGATGTTGTGGTAACTCCTCCTTTCCAGAAATCTCTGTTCTGTGGAACTCTAAATTCTGTTTTTCCTGCTGTATTTAAAAAAAACTAAATATTCTGTCTGCACCTACCTGAAGGGATCTATGTTAGATTCGGGATAGGATGTTTTTTTTTTTTTTTTTTTTCCTTTAATTATGCAACCTCCTTGAAAAGGGCTCTGCCCATGAGTGATGGTAGCATATATATATATATATATATATATATATATATATATATATATATATATATATATATATATATATATATATATATATATATATATATATATATATATATATATATATATATATATTATTGCTTCCATGAAAAAGAACCCTCGGATTGTGCCAAGCACATTACTGAAATGATTCTTCCTGGCTTGGAGGCGTACATTAAATATTCTTTCCCTTCTACTAAGCCTAATGAACCTTGGTTTAACTCTGCTTGTCCTTGTGCTATTCTCCGCAAGGATGCTGCCTTCAGGAATTACCGTCGTCATCAAACTCCTGAAACTCATTCAACTTATATTTCATCCTGGAACTGTGCAAAATCTATCCTCTACAACACCAAAAACTCATTTCTTCGTTGAAAATGCAATAACTTTTCTGGTTCTTCTTCACACCCTTTCTGGCATTTTGCAAAAAATTTCAATTCTAACTTTGCTTCTTCCTCTTTCCCTCCTCTAGTATCTTCGACGGTACAACTGCTGTGTTGCCTACTTCAAAAGCAGAACTCTTCACTCAAACTTTTGCCTCTAATTCAGCCTTAGACGATTCTGGAGCTATTCCTCCTCTTTCAACTCCTTCCAACTCATTTATGCCTACAATTGTAATTTCTACTAAAGATTTCATTTCTGCTCTCTCTGAGCTTGACACTAAGAAGACGTACGGTCCTGATGGTATCCCCCTATGGTTCTCAAAACTTGTGTTTCTGAGCTTGCACCCTGCCTTGGTAAACTATTTCATATCTGTCTTTTTACTTCAACTTTCCCCTCTTGCTGGAAACGTGCACTCATTCAGCTTGTGCCAAAGAAGGGGGGAGGACCCCTCAACCCTCCAACTACCATCCCATTTCTTTAACTTCTGTTCTTTCTAAAGTTTTTGAATCTATCCTTAAGAGGAAGATTTGGAAACATCTCAATTCTTTTAATCTTATATTTGATCTTCAGTATTGCTTTCATAGTCTCTGCTGGTGATCTTCTTTCCCTTCTCTCTGACTCTTGGTCTTCCACTCTGTGGCATTTTGGTGAATCTTTTGCTATCGCGCTGGACATTTCGAAAGCCTTCGATGGGGTCTGGTACAAATCTTTGAGTTTTAAATTTCCCTCTTTAAGAATCTATCCTTCTCTCTGATTTTCTTTCCTGTTGTTCTATAGCTGCTGTTGTTGATGGAAACCGTTCATCCTTTAAATTTATTAATAGTAGTATTCCTCTGCATTCTGTCCTGTCCCCAACACTTTTTACAGTTTTCATTAATGATATCTCTATTACTTTTTACCTATTCACTTTATGCTGATGACTCAACCCTTCATTACTCCTTTCAGTTTGAAAATCTATGCTGATGACTCGACCCTTCATTACTCCTTTCAGTTTGAAAAGCGCCCCTCACATCAACAGTTAATTGACGCTAGAATGGTAGCCTTGGAGCAACTGACCTCTGATCTTTCTCGCATTTCAGGTTGAGGCAGGGAAAACAGTTATTTTCAATTCCTCAAAAACTCAATTCCTCCATATCTCTACTTGACCCAATCTTCCACACAACTATAACATCTTCGAAAACACAACTCAAGCATTCATCTGTCCTTAATATTCTCAGTGTTTATTTCTCTCATGATCTTTCTTGGAAGGATCACATTACTTCTCTCTCTAAAAACGTTTCTCAGAGGTTGAGCATTCTGTTGCGCCTTCGTGATTTTTTTACGCCAATCCAGTTGCTTTCTCTTTATAGGGGTGTTGTTTTCCCCAGTATGGAGTAAGCCTCACACATTTGGAGTGGTTCCACTCACGCAGTTCTCCTTGACAAGGGGGAGTCTATGGCTTTTCGTCTTAACAATTCTTCCGCTCACTAATTCTCTCCAATCTCTTTCTGCCCATCGAATTGTTGCGTAACTCACTCTATACTATCGCTAGTACAATGGATACTCCTCTTCTGAACTCTCATTGCATTTTTCTTCCTTTGACAAGGGAATGTGCAACACTCCTTTCTACATAGTCTTATCCTTTCTCTGTCCAACTGTCTCACCCCCTGACTTAACCGGTATTTATAATCTTATATGTACTCTACTGGTAAAGTCTGAAACACACTCCCTTTATCTGTTTTCTCAACTTCTTTTGACTTTCACACTTTCAAGTGCCGTGCATCGGGGCATATATGCGTTTAACGATTGGGTTCCGGTATTGTCCCCAACTCTGGTGGAAATTAGTAGGCCTCTGGTCTTTACCCACCAGAGGAGGCATATATATATATATATATATATATATATATATATATATATATATATATATATATATATATATATATATATATATATATATATATATATATATATATATATATATATATATATATGGAGCCAAGATAGAGATGTGATAAGAAGTTTTGCTGAAAACCTAAAAGAGGCGGGATTGAGTGAGAATGTGGAAAAGACAAAACTGTTAATAATTAGTAGGGAGAGGAGCTTGTGCTGAAGTTGCATGGTGAGGGTGGTAGAGAGAGATGTAAGTATTTGGAGGGGAGTATTTACAAAGTAATGAGGAAATATGCTGGAAATCAACAACAAGATGGAGAATTATGGAAGAGTGATGAGGGTGTTATACCCAATCTTGGTCGACAGAAGAATGGATATATTAATAAAGAAAGTAATTTTTGAAAGTACTCTGACCCCAATTTTGCTATATGGGACGGAGACTTGTAGTAAAGAGAAGAAAACAGAATTCAAGCAGTAAAGATGAGGGTGCTGCGGTTGATGGTGGGAAGGACCAGGAGGGAGAGTATAAGAAGGAAAAGTATATGGGTTGGACCAATAATTCAAAAGATAAGTGCAGCAAGATTGAAATGGTTGAGACATGTGTGGAGGATGCCGGAGTGGAAAGATGCTAGGGCGAAGTGAGAGTGGACACCAAGAGGAAGAAGACCGAGAGGGAGACCAAGGACGAGATAGATTGATTTACTGAGGCTACGTCAGCTATGAACGTTGGAACAGTTGATGGAAGATGGAATTATTTACGAGAGATCTAGATGGAGATGAGTACTGGCCCTGCTGACAGGGCCCTAGAGCCTTACTGGGGTAGGATATATATATATATATATATATATATATATATATATATATATATATATATATATATATATATATATATATATATATATATATTATATATATATATATATATATATAGTTCAGAGTTGGTATCGGTCAAGTTGAAAGGCTTGGTATCTGTATTGTAAAAAACATTTTAGCTCTCCATCCCTTTATATATATATATATATATATATATATATATATATATATATATATATATATATATATATATATATATATATATATATATATATATATATATATATATATATATATATATATATATATATATATATATATATATTTATATTATTTTTATATATATTATAACATCCTATATAAAATTGGTGCAATAATAAATGTGATAATTAAAAGTTATAAATGTGATAATTAATTTAATAAATACAAATTTTTATAAATTTTATAATAGCAGTTAATTATTATTGCTTATATAACAATTTCTTAAGACTTTTATTAAATTTTAAAACAAATTTTTTAACTTTTTCCTATTAAAAAGGTGTAGGAATATATGAATGTAATATTGTTAATGATTAATTGTAATATATTTCATTATATTTTTTATATTTAATATGAATATTTTTTAAATATTTTTAATATTAAAGAAACATATATTTTATTAATTATATATTTTAAATAGGATTTTTCAAAAGTTACTTGTTGTAGCCGAAAAATCTAACAAAACTCTCTCTCTCTCTCTCTCTCTCTCTCTCTCTCTCTCTCTCTCTCTCTCTCTCTCTCTCTCTCTCTCTCTCTCTCTCTCTCTCTCTCTCTCTCTCTCTCTCTCTCTCTCTCTCTCTCTCTCTCTCTCTCTCTCTCTCTCTCTCTCTCTCTCTCTCTCTCTCTCTCTCTCTCTCTCTCTCTCTCTCTCTCTCTCTCTCTCTCTCTCTCTCTCTCTCTCTCTCTCTCTCTCTCTCTCTCTCTCTCTCTCTCTCTCTCTCTCTCTCTCTCTCTCTCTCTCTCTCTCTCTCTCTCTCTCTCTCTCTCTCTCTCTCTCTCTCTCTCTCTCTCTCTCTCTCTCTCTCTCTCTCTCTCTCTCTCTCTCTCTCTCTCTCTCTCTCTCTCTCTCTCTCTCTCTCTCTCTCTCTCTCTCTCTCTCTCTCTCTCTCTCTCTCTCTCTCTCTCTACTTTTTAGTTATTTTAAATTTTTTTAAAAATTTTAAATATTAAAATGTTGTTAAAATGAAATACAGAAAAAGAGTGGTTTGAAAATAGAAATAAGAGGAAGGAGATGATTATGTATTCGAAATTGTGTTTAACATTATACAATATAATGTTTTTTAACCTTTCCTATTTACCGAGGTATTGTGTTAATATAATAATAACATTCCATAATACGTGTAAGTAACTCAAATCAATAAAAACAGTGCCTGATAAGAAGCTATTCATTAATGATATTTTTTGTAACAACCATTATTACCAAGATTTGTTATCAGATAAAGGAAGGCTCTTATCAGTAAATAAAATAACAAAGACATTTCTTGTTCTACATCTGAATAAACAGGACGATAATCCCTAATAACTTGTACCTTTATCATTTTTTATTTTAAAATGTTATTGACATTGACAGATAACTTATTCAACTTGTGTTATTTTATTTTATCATCATTTCTTATAATTGAAAGTGATTTGAAACCTTCTAGCATCTTCTGAAACTAACCAAAATAACCATGAACACCGAAGTGCCAGAAACGTCTCCTCGAAGAAGGCTGGGCAATTCTTGTAGAAGAGTTGAAGAGACAGAACAAGATACAGAGATAAGAAGGTGATCGGATGAACGAAGAGGAGGAAAGAGTTTAACAGTATAAGGAGAAGGATAGAGGTTAAGAAAAGATCAAGTATGTTGGGTCATCACCAAGACGGTCAGGGCTACAGGTAGGGAGTTGCACCAACTGTTCAAGGTTGTTCCGGATAGAAATGTCGTAGGCAAGTTCGCCACCTGGATCATAAAAACTAGATGAAAACCATTGGTTGTGATGAACATTGAAATCACCTAAAATGATGATTTGAAAAAGGAGAAGAAGAAAGAATGTGCTCTATTTTGGAGTTTAAATAGTTGAAAATTTTTTTTGTAGTCAGTAGAATTAGGAATATAAATACAGAACAGATAAACTTAGTAGTAGAATTGTAAGAAAGCTTAAGCCATAAAGTCTTTAATTCAGTAGACTCCAAATTATAGACACGAGAGCAAATAACATTTTGCGCACATATGTGCAACAACCGCCTTTGTGTGAAAATTGAGGAAAGACAGTAGAGTAATGAAGAAAGTGCTTGTAAATTGTGGGAACATGTGAAGAAATGGGGTGGAGAGGTAGAGGGAGCATAGACACCCCAATATGAGGAGGGTACACTGGAGACCCTTTGAGAAGGTGGAACACGAAAAAGAACGAACACAAGGGCTATGGAGTGAAACGGAATGTTGTAGCCCATCCTATCACCCCCGCGGGTTATGCCCAATTTGGGTACTTGCATCTCTTTGGACGGCGCTTCGTCCTCCCTATATATATTATATATATAATATATATATATATATATATATATATATATATATATATATATATATATATATATATATATATAATATTTTATATATTTTATTTTTTTTTTTTTTTTTTTTTAAAAAGTTCCACATTATATATATATTCTTATAAATATATATATATATATATATATATATATATATTATATATATATATATATATATATATATATATATATATTATTATATTAATAATATATTCTTTTAAGAAAACCATTAAAATTTAATGTGTATATAACCAAAATAATTAACTGAGATACTTTTAATTAAGTAAAGAGACAGTGAGGAAAATAAAAGACAAAAATGTTTCTCATTCTAGATAAATATTTGAGAAATTATTTAATCATAAAAAAGATGTAAAATTCATTGACTCTAAAAGTTTAAAAGAAAATTTATTTAACCCTAAAAGGGAGCTCAATTCATGTGAATATTATTATAATAAAAGGCTACGAAGAAGGCAAAATATTGCTGGTTACTAGCAAAAGTCACAACACTCAAAGGAAAAATTAATTATTATCTGAGGATTGAAGGAACTTCATAAATCCACTCAAACTTCTTATTTTTTGAATTAGTGGTCACGTTTGACTTATACTTATAAATTTGGCAAAATACTAATTTAGTAAGTTCACATCGTTATTTTTAAATTTCTTATATTTTATAACTAAATATAATCTTTGTATTGGTATTTATTTTTTGTTTTAAAGGTTATTGTTGTATACCATTATTTTTAATAGTGAACTAGTCATGGGGAACAAATTCAGGAGCCAAGCATCAAACATCAAATAAGACTTAAACCAACTATTATTTATTATCAACTTAAAAGTACCAAAATTAATGGTAGTGGTTTGGTAGGAATCCTAACCAAATTAACCCCCATTGTAACATCATGATGAAAGTAGGCCATGTAAGAGGCCATTTTTTTAATTATCTTGAATGCAATTCAACCACTTGCAAATTGCAGACCCATCCAAAAAAAAAATATTGTTCTCTGGAAGGTATCTCATTCCTTTCCTCTTACTTTACCCAGTTCTAGTATATTATTATATATATATAATTATATATATATTTATATTATTATATATTATTATATATTATTATATTACTATATATATATAATTTATAAATATTTTGTAAAGAAATGTAAAAGAACAAGTAACATTCATCATCCTACTTTTTTTGAGATACACTTATGTTACTTATAGTGTTCATAACTAACAAAATACATAAAAAGTGGAAATAAAACTGAGCCACACTCCCCCTTATTTACTTGGCACAAAAACTTTGCTGCTTGAAACATCCCTTTTTCTAGTGAGTATTTTAAATTCTTGTGGATATTAATTTTTCGTTTACAACCTGCCTGTTTTATTTACCCCACAGAAGTGAATGGTACGTACCTTTAGGAATAATAACCAGATGCTGGAAATTCACATGGTCTGCTGCTCCAA